>JAVTVY010033957.1:0-152552 GCA_036873755.1 Hanleya hanleyi
TACAACCACGGCGAAGCGGTCCGCCATTTGGATTCTCCGTGAAAGTCGGCGCGACATTTAATTCGAACACTCGCGTTTTTTCTAGAATTCGCTCAACAAATAATTCGAAAGTAGCCAATTTTTGGAGTGCTGAGTTTCATCACTACATCGCGAATTAATAGGGAAATTACCGTACCTTGGATATTTTCTGTAACAGTTGATATGCAAGTTCAGTGTTTAAATTCACCACGACATTTGTTTCACACCCTGCAGCCAACCGTAATTCAGCCAATATATGCATATTGTCTTGAGACGGGTGAGCCGATGTTCATTGTTGGAAATTCTGATTTCTTTCAAATTCACACCAGGTCATCACCTTCACAACCAGCCCTTTGTTAGTTTTCTCCAAAGCAGAGGTAATACTGGGTCACACAGACACACCCCAGGTCATGGTAAGAATAGGCCTCAGCTCCACAGACAGCTTGTCATAAGAAGTGACTAACTGGGGCACCCGTGGGGTTCCTGGGTATGAAAAGGAATAGGATGATCCCACCCGTGGGGTTCCCTGGTGTAAAAAGAAATAGGACCCTATCCATGGGTTTTCTAGGTGTGAAAAGGAATAGGACCCAATGTCGTGATATGACCGAAATATTGTTGAAAGTGACGTTAAATCATATTCACTCACATGCAGCAGATGCTGATATCATGCTGCCTACATCTATATGTGCATCACTCAGCACCGCAGCCAATCAGAAGCATGTGTGACAACTCGCAAGGCTGCTCCACATATGGTGGCCTAGATGAATGTTAGCTTGTCTAATGGTTATGATTGACAGCAAGGTACATGTATGCCTGAATATTACATGTGCCTACTCCATCAATAGATGGTATTAAAACTAAATGCAGCTATTTTTCACGAATGTACTACTTTATGGTCAGGTATTGAGAACCATAGCATTCAATGCCTTGCAATTAGTCTGAGTATATAGCTTACAACAAAATGCTGTAGTATTTTACGTCAACCAAACCAATTCTTTCATAGATAATATTTTATTAGTCAAATCGACGATGGTGGTGGGCGAACATGAAGTGACAAACATTTACACTGGTGAAAAATCTACACATAGTGAGCAGTGATGAGTGCAATGGGTTTGATACAGATAGGTTTTGACTGCTTTCATTTTTACTGGAAGCAATCTGGTGGTGTGACATCAACAATGGAAATGATGTACCTTACCATCATTATGTCACAATAGGATGTTACATTGAAAATGCATCAAACATGGCGATGCAACAATAACACTAGAGTAGAAAAAGTCCTATGGTGCATTTGGAATTTCTATGTTGTTCCATTTTGGTACTGTTCTGTTACCAAAATATTCCATTTTTGGTGTATCATTTGGTACAAACAACCTCACAGCAAAAAAATGTTCTATGTATTGGTGTATCAATCACTTTGAATGAGTTTCTTTCAATTTCAATCATGAAACAATGTTCAATTTTTATTCGAGTGAGAAGAGTCTATGTAAAAAAAGCACAAAGACATTCTTTGTACAATTGGTATGTTTCGGACCATTTTGCTATGCAAGATAGTAATTTTATTTGTAAGCATGTGCCATTATCTTTGATATTCAGTTAGATCTTGAAATTATATCACTTGTTAAGCTTACAATACCTTATATTGATAGCAGTAACCAGCTTTTCAGAATAATTGCAGTATATCTGACACTCATTCTTCGATTCTTCAGATGACTATATATTTCTCACACAGGAGACCAACATTGTATTGTTTGGGAAATGCCTTTTATATAACGTATTGTTATGCCCTGAATTTCCAAAATAAAGTTATTGATATGGACACCACAATTATTTTAAGTTTTTTAACTGTATTTGTGGAAATATAGTGAATTCAGAAGCCATTCAAAATTATGCATGGACTAATTGTGTTGAATAATGGGCCCATGAGCGCCACCGCTGGACTGCAATCCTCTCTATTGAAAATAGTATTGTGACTTGTGTGTGTGTGGTGTTGGGGGGGGGGGAGGTGCAGTTTCTGGACTACAGGCTACTTGTGTTTTTTGTGGGCTCTCTAAAGGATACTTTCCTGACGAGATTGGATGGAATTTTATTGCAGTACAGTAAAGTATTTAGCCCCCTATTATCATGTGTATGGTTGGCCATCCCTGCCAGAATTCGTCATTTAGAGGCTGCCTCTAAATAATATATATACCATGGTATAAAATGCCAAGCCTGCCATAATTCGTATTTAGAGGCTGCCTCTAATTATTTTGTACCATGGTATAAAATGCCGAGCCTGCCATAATCCCTATTTAGTGGATGCCTGTAAATCGCCAAGCCTGCCACAATTCGTATTTAGAGGCTGCCTCTAATTATTTTGTACCATGGTATAAAATCGCCAAGCCTGCCATAATTCCTATTTAGAGGATGCCTCTAATTCATTTTAGCCGTAAGTCGTAAATTTTCGCCTTCTTATTACTTCCACCAATGATATGCGCTTTCACAAATTTGGTGCCATATCTCTATGCTTGTTACAAGTTTACTCATTGGTCAAATTTAATATTCTTGATATGACATCGAGTTGTTTATGACTTACGGCTAAAATGAATTAGAGGCATCCTCTAAATAGGAATTATGGCAGACTTGGCGATTTTATACCATGGTACAAAATAATTAGAGGCAGCCTCTAAATACGAATTATGGCAGGCTCGGCATTTTATACCATGGTATATATTATTTACAGGCAACCTCTAAATACGAATTGTGGCAGGCTTGGCGATTTAGAGGCATCCTCTAAATAGGAATTATGGCAGGCTCGGCATTTTATACCATGGTACAAAATAATTAGAGGCAGCCTCTAAATACGAATTATGGCAGGCTTGGCATATTATACCATGGTATATATTATTTAGAGACAGCCTCTAAATGACGAATTCTGGCAGGGATGGCCAACCATACATGTGTGTGTCTGTGAAGAAGGGTGGGGGGGGGTGGGGCGGGGATCTGCTGTGTGTCGGTGTTACGTAATTTTGAATGGTTTAAAAATAGGCTGTTCCATCACATATGTCTGGACTTGTTCGCCCATAGGCCTACACTACAGTTCGTCTGTACGGCCGATTTCTTTCTTACGGAGAAGATGACCGAATCTAAAAAAAAGTGTCAGTGGACCCTCCGTGATAAAAGGAAAGTTTAGACTCGAGAAATTACCTTTATGTTGAAGATGATGATCTGGAAGACACTGTTGTCGGTTTAAAACAACCACAATCTTCTATGATGATGCCCAGGCCTCTACGGACGTCCACTTCCAGCGAAGCATTTGTTTTCGGACAACAGCGACAACAGTCTCGCAATATTGTTGTTGTTGTTACCGGAAACAACTGAAAACACGCTTTGCATTATGGGATAAGAAATACAAAACTGCGGCTTTCAAAAAGAAACATATATTGGTCCAAATGTTTGCCGCACCATGATGTACCATTTTATATCGGTACATCGTTGGCACCTATACATCTATCTTTACATTGGCGGTGAACAATATGTTTACCAATTGGTACTGGACCATGTTGGTACCAATGTCGGACCATCACGGTTACAGCTTGGGGAAAACGCGTGTGTATGAAGCAGACGACCCTCTCCAACCTTGTGAAATAGAATATCCCAATGAACACCTGCACTTGACACATGTACATTTCACACAACCGTGCTAAAATACTCAATAATTGCACGGTTAGCAAGTTGTTACAGACACAAGTGTCCAAAAAAAAAATTGTTTGTTTTTTCTTCTGTTATTTGACATAATTAAAGGTTAGTACCGGTATATGTAAGTTATTAACTATCAGATCGTGCTGAATATTTTATGCATACCATACTGAGGTATTAAAATTAGCGATTAAAGGAGATGGTATGGCAAGGCGGGGTTTTTGCCCACAGCCAGCCGACCCATGGGAATGTACATTTCTTGTCGCCATCTGTCAATCACAATGCAAGGTACAACTTGTTGTCCGCGTCAGCTGTCAATCAACGGACTAAATGTTACAATGAAAAAAAGGCCATATGTTCGGTACTAAGGCGTTATTATTTCGCCACGTTGCAGTCGATTTTACATGCACATATTGGAGAATAAATACGCAATTTAGGCGAATATATTGCCGTTGTAACGGATAGCGACTGATCGTTCTATTTCAACGTTTGACTAGCCCGTAATGTCTACAGGTATCGTGTCATCGGTAAACAATATTAATTTTACTTTTAATTGGTTCATATTGATGATAGCCTAAAATCTTATTTCAGATATACAGAATGCAAATTTCCTTTACAAAAATGAGAATGAAGGAAATAACTTGTTGAGGTTACATATCCTGGGATTCGAACTCGGTAAAAGAACATTTCGAGGCGCTTGCGACATACGAGAGACTGTAACAGTGTATTTTGTCACTTTAATCTACTTACGAAAACTTCAAACGTTATGATTCATAACTTTTCATTTTTTAGTATGAAGGACTCCTTGGACCAAAAAGATTTTCCAGCAGTGTGGATATAATGTTACCGCACAAGACCATGCAGGTTAAATGGCGTTTTGGTCCAAGGGGTCCTTCGCGTCTAAATGCGTGTTGGAAGGACTCGATTTAGACCCTTTTTTCACAAAATAGCACAGGCTATAACTATAATAATAACGCAATCACACTATAACTTTCACATTTTGTGTACTTATATTTTCTCTTGCCGTTACATTAAAACACAAGTATTTTCAGGACATTTTATTTTTTCGATTATAACCGCACCACGTATAGGCCAAAATCCCGCCTTATCAAACCATGGTCTTCGAAAAAACGATGTGAATATTATCATGTTTGCCACAAAATATCACCCAACAATGTCTATTTTGTCTTAATGAAACTATGGAGTATTCTCTGAAATCATATAAAATTTATTAGAAGTCATAAAATAATGACAAGATAATCATCAAAATGATTGTTTTTTAATTACAACTTTGTTTCAATTTTTTACTAATTCATACAAACTTTGTTAACAGTATCTTGAAATATTTAGGGAGCAAGAAATCATGTTAAATTAAGCTTAAAGAAAATAATATTTAAAAAAAAACAAGAAATTACAATTTGACCATCATGGAGATGTACAACAAATGATATTCAAACGGCCGCGTCCGCTTCAGGTCACTTCAGTAGTATATAGCGAGTAAAAGCCCTCAGGTTGACCTCAAAAATTTGCATAATTTGTGGAGGAAACGTGGAGGAGAGGTCAAGTGCACTATAGTTCCGGCAGAATGACCAAAAAGCTACCTCCAACACAGGAGAGTTCCAATCGTTGCAGGGAATGTATTCATCCGCGGTGATGCGGTCTGGCGGTGATGCGGTCGCGGGAAAAAGCTTCCGCGGAGAAAAAGTAGTAGACTTCAAATACGCTGCATGGTCCGATTGGGTCGAGTGAGGTATCAAAGTGAAGCATTCGTGAAGGGGCATCCAGTCATGGGTGGGTGTATGTAAAATTAGGATTTTTTCCCGAAACTATAAAAAGACGCATACACACACACGCGTACACGCAAGCACGCACACACGCGTACACACACACTCACACACGCGTACACACACACGAAAGCACACACACACACACAGACGCATACACACGCACACGCGTACACGCAAGCATACACACACGCACACACACCAACACACACACGCACGCACACACACATACGCGCATACACTCATTGTGCATTGCGCCGCAAGGTCAATAGTGCTCGAAATGCGCTTTTATACTACTAATCCATCCTTCACTGCCCCCATAATACCCACTTTCGCTACTACTCGTACTGATGACGTCACCAATGACGTCATAGATGACGTAAACATCCCTCAAATCGTGGTCTCCACCACGGGAACTACAAGATGACACCCCACACGACGCATTGGGACCAAGGATGGTCCCTCTCTACACCAAATACCTTTCTTCACTTCCACAAAATGCCCACTTTCGCTACTACTCTTACTGATGACGTCCCCAATGACGTCACAGATGCTGTGGGCATCCCTCAAATGGGTATGTACACCCCGAGGGCTACAAAATGGCACCTCCCACGACGCATTCGGACCAATAGTGGTCCATCGCTACACCAAATACCTTCCTTCACTGCGCCAAAATGCCCACTTTACTTACTACACCCAACTGCGCATGCGCAGATTGACGCGACTTGCAATAAAAAAACACACCATTCTGACTCTACCCCACAAAAGCTTCACTTTGACACCTCCCACGACCCATTTGGACCAAGGATGGTCCATTTCTACACCAAATACCTTCCTTCACTTCCCCAAAATGCCCACTTTCGCTACTACTCCTACTGATGACGTCACCGATGACGTCATAGATGACGTAAACAGCCCTCAAATCGTGGTCTACACCCCGAGAGCTACAAAATGACACCTTCCACGACGCATTCGGACCAATGATGGTCCATATCTACACCAAATACCTTCCTTCACTGCCCCAAAATGCCCACTTTCGCTACTACTCCTACTGATGACGTCACCGATGACGTCACAGATGCTGTGGACATCCCTCATATCGGGATGTACACCCCGAGAGCTACAACATGACACCTCCCACGATGCATTCGGACCAAGGATGGCCCCTCTCTACCCAAAATACCTTCCTGCACTTCCCCAAAATGCCCACTTTCGCTACTACTCGTACTGATGACGTTACCGATGGCGTCATAGGTGACGCGAACGTCCCTCAAATCGGGATCTACACCCCGAGAGCTACAAAATGACACCTCCCACGACACAATCGGACCGAGGATGGTGTATCTCTACGCCAAATACCTTCCTTCACTTCCCCACAATGTCCACTTTCGCTACTACTCCTACTGATGACGTCACCGATGACGTCACAGATGACGGGAACATCCCTCAAATCGGAATGTACACCCCGAGAGCTACAACATGACACCTCCCACGACGCATTCGAACCAAGGATGGTCCCTCTCTACCCCAAATACCTTCCTTCACTGCCCCAAAATGTCCACTTTCGCTACTATTCGTACTGATGACGTCACCGATGATGTCACAAGTGACGTGGGCAGCCCTCAAATCGGGGTCTACACCCCGAGAGCTACAAAAGAACACCCCGCACGACGCATTCGGACCAAGGTTGGTCCATCTCGACACCAAATACCTTCCTGCACTGCCCCAAAATGACCACTTTACTTACTGCAACCAACTGCGCATGCGCAGATTGACGCGACTTGCACTTAAAAACACGCCATTCTGACTCTACCCCACACAAGCTTCACTTTGACACCTTCCACGACCCATTCGGACCCATAGCGGTCCATCACTACCCCAAAGACACACCCACATACCCCCCCAAAGTGCCTGCTTTCTATACCACGGCCAGACTGCGCATGCGCAGAATATTGAAAACGGACGAACTATTAGTCCAGTCGGATGCTCCTCCACGAGAGCTTCAAAATAAGACCTCACACGACACCATAGGATCATTAGGGCTCACCTAGACCCCAAAACGTCCACCCAGTATGGGCCTATACCCCCATAGCCATGCGGTATAGGCCTATGTGCTTACCCAGGCCTCGGTGAACTTTTTTCAAAAATGTCACCGTTTCGTTTCCAAGCAACCCATATCACAATGAACGTGTGTGAATTTCCCAGGTTGAACCTATACCCCCATATAGCCAGTATAGGACTATATGGGCTATATGGTACTTTTCCAAAAATTTCACCGTTTAGCTCCAGGACCCTTCCCATCGTGTTCTAAATGACGAGCCGTGAAAAACAAGACCAAACAACCCATATCACAATGAACGTGTGTGAATTTCCCAGGTTGAACCTGTACCCCCACATAGCCAGTATAGGATTACATGGGGCTATATACAGACCTCGGTGACTTTTCCCAAAAATTTCACCGTTTCGCTTCGAAACCCTTGCCATTGTGTTTTTCTCGGCGAGACGAGAAAAACGAGACCCCACAACCTATAGTAAAGCCCACAAAAAAATTGACCACCCCTCCCCCCATATAGCCAGTATGAGCCTATACACAGACCTCGGTGACTCTTCCCAAAAATTTCAGGCATTTCCCCTTATATTGTATTATACAGACCCCTATTGTGGGGGTAAAGTCCGTGTTCCGCTTTTTATAGTTTCGGAAAAAAATCCTAATTTTACATGCACCCACCCCATTGACTTGATAGGCAGGCCCCGATAAGCCCGGAGACCGATATTAGCCCTTTTGGCTAGAGTTGATAGGAGTTTTCCCCTATTTTAGGGGTAAAGTCCGTGTTCCGCTTTTTATATTTTCGGAAAAAAATCCTAATTTTACATGCACCCACCCCATTGACTTGATAGACAGGCCCCGATAAGCCCGGGGACCGATATTAGCCCTTTTGGCTAGGGTTGATAGGGGTTTTCCCCTATTTTAGGGATAAAGTCCGTGTTCCGCTTTTTATAGTTTCGGGGAAAAATCCTAATTTTACATGCACCCACCCCATTGACTTGATAGGCAGGTCCCAATAAGCCCGGGGACCGATATTAGCCCTTTTGGCTAGGGTGGATAGGTGTTTTCCCCTATTTTAGGGGTAAAGTCCGTGTTCCGCTTTTTATAGTTTCGGGAAAAAATCCTAATTTTACATACACCCACCCATGACTGGATGCCCCTTCACGAATGCTTCACTTTGATACCTCACTCGACCCAATCGGACCATGCAGCGTATTTGAAGTCTGGGGACTACTTTTTCTCCGCGGAAGCTTTTTCCCGCGACCGCATCACCGCCAGATCGCACCACCGCGGATGAATACATTCCCTGCACCGATTGGAAATCTCCTGTGTTGGAGGTAGCTTTTTGGTCATTCTGCCGGAACTATAGTGCACTTGACCTCTCCTCCACGTTTCCTCCACAAATTATGCAAATTTTTTAGGTCAACCTGAGGGCTTTTACTCGCTATATACTACTCACTTCAGAAATCCTCGACATAGTCGGAAGCAAGGCCTATACGAGCCGCTTGTAGGCCGCTTCAATACCTTGCGTCCTACTATAAGAGACAGCCTTATAGACAAATATATGAAGCAATTGAGGCCATATATTCAAACCAAAATGCAGTTTAACTGTACGCCCTGTCAGTACCGATATTGACATGCGAAAAAATGTAGATAAATGATATGAATTTAAATATTCGATGACTGAAACAAAAACTGTTATTCACCTTCTCCAGATACGGTTTTTTGCATACAGGGTGCAAAGGATCAATCGTAAATTTAGAATAATACATAGCTTAGAAATTTTGGTCAAACTTCACACCTGTTAAATTTGAGTTGAGGAGAACAATGTTCCCAACAAATTTTCAAGAAGCAGCCAGGTAAATACCTCCAGTAACACAACAACACCGTGGCGTCGTCACATCACACAATACAATCAAATTAGCCGAAAGGAACACGAGTGGCCGAAATCGTCTCCATAGAAAGGCGTTCATTTAATCAAAACCTCTATACTGGATGTCGGGATATTGCAGTTCATTGATTTGGGGATTTTCCTATAATATTTGGCATTTTTAGATTTTCGCATTTCATCAACATGGCCTTTCCTTGGAATTTGAGAACAACGTCAAGTACTAAATAAATAAATAAAATGCAAATATAAACACAGTAAATTGATGCTCCCCACTTAAGGTGGATACATCCTCGTTCAGCTTAAACCTAATAGAGCCTCAAACTCAGAACTCAGTCAATGAAAAGTTTAAGAATACTATAATACAGTTCAACACTTGCAATCCAGGGGTCACGCACAACCAAGATCATACTTCCAGATATCATTGAATATCACACGTGCACAATCAAATTTCTCGAATGTGATAACAATCGATCACAGTCAACTTAAATTCAACTCTTCTGAACAGTCCATTAATTCGCATTTAACTGTAGAAATGAACAAACTCACATAATCCATGATATCCTTGAAATTCACACACTTACAACACACAGTTCAATGATGTCCTTGAAAATTCACACGCGTACAACACCTTAAGGTAAATGCGATCTCAAGTCCACCATGTATGTCTGAAATCACAGTGAATGGCAAGTAGCAGTCCATGAAATAGCGCATCATCAAGGGAGGGTAACAATGGAGGAAATTCCACTGTTCTCTCTCACTCGCATTGTCAGAAAAGGGTTTCTTCAGGTTTCATGGCCCTCTATGCATATAATTGACCTTTTAGTCTGGTGGCTTAAGGTCAAGATCGTGACTGCCTGGAATAAAGCACCATATTTTTCACAGAGGCTAATTTGGGCATAAAGAATGATCTCAGAAGGGGTGCCCATTTCTGCAGGAGGTGGAAGGCCCTTAATTTGCATAAATACCATATGGCCACCATAATACATAGAGTAGCCTCCTGTTGGCGACTATTTGACAGCTTTGAATCGCCTTTTTACGCGAGATTGGTTTTCTACAAGCCTGACTGACTCAAGAAGAAAATAATAACGATAATTGGAAACTTTATTACCCGTTGAATATCCAATATGACCGCCAGAGCGTCACCAATAATGGTATTATTGCTATACACATGTATGTGTGTTTGTATACATGCTAATATATATCATATATATTTACAAAGGCTTCATTGAGAGGTTTCTGTACATGTAGCTCTGTTATGATTGACTCGATCAAGCACGCATGAAGGTTATTGGCTATTTTCTTTTCTATAGATATCCGATATGGCCACCAGCGCCCATCCTTAATGCCGATTTTCGGTACTAAAAACAAATGTTTCGAAGGATGAAACTTCAGGTTATTGTACATGCCACGGTTGTGAACTACATCAAACGTTGCCAATTGGATTCTTCCCGGTTCCTTACATGTAATTTAGCATGTGTAAATCCAGCGGCAAAGGGAGTTACTCTTCCAACACCGTTGGAATCAGGCTAAAACTGTGCTAAGTAACTACCCTGAGGTAGATTTGCTTGTTTCGAGTTTCACAAACAATTTCTATATTACACAAAGAGTTGTCGAAAGGTCGAGTTGCTGGTCCCTTCTCAACTCATTTTGACAATAAGGTTTGTACTCCATTAGTCTTAGTCCCCAGAAAGGAACCTAATATTATTTGGGGCTCTTGGTGGCCGAGTTGTCTAAGGCGCATCGCTGGTGATCGCAAGCCTCACACCACCGAACCGGCACGGATTCGAGCCTCGCTGTTGCATGCGTGAAAATTTGACAGTTACATGCCGACGAACCGGAGGTGGTTCTCTTCCCGTATCCCAGCTTCCTCCATCATTACAACTGGCTGTCACCATATAATAACCTTGAGTGTAACATTAAACCAAATCTCCCCTAATACCTTTAAGGTGATAACGATTTATCTTTCCCTGGAACCTCCGCCTTGTCTATTAACGGTGCGATTCAACAGGATCTAAATGCTATGTTGAATACGTAGACATTAGATGTCGCGATTGCACTAGTTTAAAAACCACTAAAGCCTGATGGCAAAATCTGTTTAGATGATGCCTTCCGCATCATACCTATCGAGCCAGCGATTCACCCTTATTGGGGTTTACCGAGGGCGACAAGTATTTTTATGATCGGTGCCTCTCGATGGGATGCTCTACATCCTGTAAGATATTAAAGAGCTCAAGTCATTCTCTGCAATCGGTTATGGCTACAAAATGCGGCATATCAGAGGTGATTCACATACTGGACGACTTCATGTTCGTCGGTGCAAATGACGCTAGCCACTGTCCTATAGCTCTCAACACTTGCACTTACTTGTGTAAGTATTTGGGCATTCCAATCAAGCATACTAATACTTACTACTCATCGACTACTATGGTTATGCATGGGATTCAACTGGACTCCAAAACTATGAAAGCACCATTTTCAGAAGACAAAATTCATAAACTGAAAAGCATGCTGGGTGAATTCTCGCGCCGCAAAAAGGTAACTCTTTTGGAACTGCAAATCTTACATTGGCTCGCACAATTTTGTCTGTAAAGTCGTCGTGCCCGGCAGGGCATTTCTCCGCTGCCTGATAGACAAAAGATGTATCACAGGCTCACCACCACATTCGCTTGAATGGAAATAAAGCCTATGTTAATACCTGGCTTGTATTCCTGGAGTCTTCCAACGGAAAAATAATTTTCTTTCTCAAAATTGGGTATCCTCTGATGTTGTCAAACCAGATCAAACTGTTTCCGACGCTGCTGGTACTTGGGTTTGGCAGCTGTTTTTGGATCCTCGTGAATAGACCAAGAATGGCCAGCACATCTTGCCCACTTACATACCACGGTTAAGAAGTGCTTGCCGTGGAAATTTGGGGCCATAAACTGTCAAATCATAACGTTCTATTTCTTTGTGATTGAAATAATCACTCACCACAGTAGTAGGGAGCCGTGATTTCGACTCCCATTTTGCCGGGGGAGATAACTCTTGCATCCGCCAGGGGGCGCTGTTTCCAGGTTAAAGGTATAGGGGACGCCACATCGCCTTTCACCTCTGTGGCGTCTGTGGCGCCAGGGGCGCCACCAGCTCAAGGTCACGTGGAGGTCAAAAGTAGTTCCGGCAACCTTTAACCTTTGTATTCCTCCGCGGACAGAACGTAGTCTCAGTGGGTTTTTCCCACAATGTCGTGGGTGATCAAATTCTCCGGCATTCTCCGGCAATCTTCAGGGGCGAGAGGGGTGCCTAGTGTACCGATTGGGTTGTATGAGGTATCAATGTGGAGCATTCGTGAAGGGGCATCTGATGGGGTGGGTGTGGGGTTGAAATATCGTCATTCTGCGCATGCGCGGTAGACCAAGGGTATGGAAATAGACGTTTTGGGGTCTAGGGGAGCCCCTAGTGGTCCGATTGGGTTGTATGAGGTATCAATGTGAAGTCTATGTGAGGGGGCATCCGATGGGCTGGGTGTGGGGTTGGAATATGGTCATTCTGCGCATGCGCGGTAGACCAAGGGTATGGAAATAGCCGTTTTGGGATCTAGGGGAGCCACTAATGAGCCGATGGAGTCGTATGAGGTATCCATGTGAAGCCTGTGTGAGGGGGCATCCGATGGGCTGGGTGTGGGATTGGAATATCGTCATTCTTCGCATGCGCAGTAGACCAAGTGTATGGAAATAGACGTTTTGAGATGTAGGTGAGCCCCTAATGAGCCTATGGAGTTGAGTGAGGTATCAATGTGAAGCCTATGTGAGGGGGCATCCCATTGGACTAGGGTCTCGGCCGTTGTCCACATTCTGCGCATGCGCAGACAGGGAATTCTGGGAAAAGGGTGTGGAAATAGACGTTTTAGGGTTTAGGTGAGCCCCTAATGATCCTATGGTGTCGTATGAGGTATCAGTGTGAAGCTGTCGTGAGGGATCATCCGACTGGGCTAGTGTGTCGTTCTTTTCACTAAAACTACCTCCGAACACAGAAGAGTTCCAATGTTCCCCTTAGCATATCGGTCCCCGGGCTTATCGGGGCCAATCGTAGTTACGCCTTAACGCTCTAACATAACGCCTTGGCGCCATGATATAGACCGGAGAGAGAACAACAACAACAACAAGGATGACACTTGAGAGAACAACAACAACAACAAGTTTTTTTTCATATAGTTTATTTTCCCCAATGTTACATCATACCCACGCTGGGGGAGCCGCGTTGGGTATGTTTACAACTCAAAAAGACTTGCCCAATCAGAGGCCACCATTTGCATCTGTCCTATTCGTTCCTGTCCGTTAGATTCTTGTCCAATCAGAAGTCGCCATTTCAGAAAGTTCCATCTTTGCTCGGTGTGACCTAAGCGTCGTCGGGCAGGCCTGGATATTCTTCGGGCAGCATGTCCTGAAACAGTTGTTTGCGCATTCTGATCGCATTTTCCAGGGCCTCGACGGGTGGTAGCCCCATAGCCTCTTCCAAGTGACGCTTGGTCTTCATGATGAACCTGTGCGTGGGGTCGCCTTTCATTTCAAGCGGTAGTAAGGCATACTGTTCATAGATCGCCATGGCTGTTTTCCTGATGCGGGGGCGCATTTGGGTGTACGTCTGTTGTAAATTATCCTCTTCGGCGTCCTCGATCGCTGCAGCGTAAGTATTGATAGCTGCTGTCACAATACGATCCCAGAAGGTAGGTTCTGCCTCACTTTCCACGGACGTAGGCTGACTATCTGAGGTCAAGCTCTCCGTGTCACTAGATAGACTCACTCTCAGCAGTCTCTGTATCAGCATTCGCCTCAACGGACTCCTCGGAGTCTTCAAGCCCATGTATATTTTTCTGGTGTCGCATCATATCGTAATGTCTGGTGAACGTGCGTTCGCACTCAGAGCAAGTATAAGCCATGTTGATGGTTGAACGTCGACTGTGCGTGTTTTTGGAAATACGCTCGCTTTTATAGAGAGTAACGCCCATCAACGCTTAGCTTAACGCTTCAACGCCCTGGTGAATTAGCTCAGAAGCTCTGATTTCCATGGAATTGACACCAATTCATCGAAATGCAGTGACGCCCGTCAACGCCCGTCGTTACGCCTTAACGCCCGTCACAACGCCTTATCACACTTTCTTAATGCTTTAACGTCGTTTAATGATGCGTTCGAACAAATGTTTCTTTTGTGCTATTGCTCTGACATACGCCGCTTTACAGTTCATGCCCGAGGTTTTCAACATCGACGCTGTTCTTTCAATTTCCATATGGACTGGGTCCTTATCCAACAATTTCATATGGGCCAGTAAGTCGGCATACCGCTGACGTAAAGCCCGTCGTAGTCTGGGTGCCAATCTGTTATGGGCTAAAATTGCGGCTTCCTCTTTCGAATACCCTTTGCGTTGAAACTTGTTTTCTGTGACCTCCAACATCTCGCCCATCTCGGTGTCCATACTTTCTTCGAACAAATCCTTCCATAGCCTCGAGTTCACATTATGTTCTTCAACCTCGGGTTGGTCCTTCACGGTTGGGTGATATTCCGGGACTGGTGGTATGAAGAAGGCCCGCTGGGTTGCTGCTTCACCAAATGTGGACTCGGTGGATGGTGTAGGGGCTGTGGTGATCCCTCGCCGGGTAGCAGGTGGGTCGTCAGCCGGCGATCTTCGGGTGTATGTGCTTTTAAATCTACGAACAGGTAGCCGTGCGGACGACTTGTCGCTTCTTGAAACGCCTGCATGAAATGGTCGATGTTCTGAGGATTAATTCGACTACCAAACACACGAATTTGTGCTCTGTCGATGGGGTTGGAGAACAACACAAAGTATTGGCAGTTCAAGGCAATATCTCTGGACGCCTTCCCTTGAGGAAAGAGATTCTGGGTCAAATAGATGACGGACAGATTGCGATGATGGGACCCTTTGGTGAATAGGTCGGTGATGGCGGGCTGCCATTGGCTATAACACCAAACAACACGTGTCGGAGCTGGGGTTGCCACACCTTCCTCTAAGAACTTCATTACCCAGGACGTCTTTCCACATGCCGTAGGGCCGCTCACCGTCATCGTGTAGGGATGCTCTACTGCATGTGGAAAGACGTCCTGGGTAATGAAGTTCTTAGAGGAAGGTGTGGCAACCCCAGCTCCGACACGTGTTGTTTGGTGTTATAGCCAATGGCAGCCCGCCTACGAAACTACGTGATTACAGAATGTGAGTTTCGTCCCAGGGATTCCTCACGACATAGACGAACCGTATTACTTTGACCCCGAGCAGACCAACGTGGTAGTGCTCGATGATCTGATGAGTGCGGCCAAGGACAATTCGAAAATCGCTGACCTATTCACCAAAGGGTCCCATCATCGCAATCTGTCCGTCATCTATTTGACCCAGAATCTCATTCCTCAAGGGAAGGCGTCCAGAGATATTGCCTTGAACTGCCAATACTTTGTGTTGTTCTCCAACCCCATCGACAGAGCACAAATTCGTGTGTTTGGTAGTCGAATTTATCCTCAGAACATCGGCCATTTCATGCAGGCGTTTCAAGAAGCGACAAGTCGTCCGTACGGCTACCTGTTCGTAGATTTAAAAGCCCATACCCCCGAAGATCGCCGGCTGACGACCCACCTGCTGCCCGGCGAGGGATCACCACAGCCCCTACACCATCCACCGAGTCCACATTTGGTGAAGCAGCAACCCACCCCCGTACAGCGGGCCTTCTTCATACCACCAGTCCCGGAATATCACCCAACCGTGAAGGCCCAACCCGAGGTTGAAGAACATAATGTGAACTCGAGGCTATGGAAGGATTTGTTCAAAGAAAGTATGGACGCTGAGATGGGCGAGATTTTGGAGGCCACAGGAAACAAGTTTCAACGCAAAGGGTATTCGAAAGAGGAAGCTGCAATTTTAGCCCATAACAGATTGGCACCCAGACTACGACGGGCTTTACGTCAGCGGTATGCCGACTTACTGACCCATATGAAATTGTTGGATAAGGACCCAGTCCATATGGAAATTGAAAGAACAGCGTCGATGTTGAAAACCTCGGACATGAACTGGAAAGCGGCGTATGTCAGAGCAATAGCACAAAGGAAACATTTGTTCGAACGCATCATTAAACGACGTTAAAGCATTAAGAAAGTGTGATAAGGCGTTGAGACGGGCGTTAAGGCGTAACGACGGGCGTTGACGGGCGTCAGTGCATTTCGATGAATTGGTGTCAATTCCATGGAAATCAGAGCTTCTGAGCTAATTCACCAGGGCGTTGAAGCGTTAAGCTAAGCGTTGATGGGCGTTACTCTCTATAAAAGCGAGCGTATTTCCAAAAACACGCACAGTCGACGTTCAACCGTCAACATGGCTTATACTTGCTCTCAGTGCGAACGCACGTTCACCAGACATTACGATATGATGCGACACCAGAAAAATATACATGGGCTTGAAGACTCCGAGGAGTCCGTTGAGGCGGATGCTGATACAGAGACTGCTGATACCGAAACAGAGATTGCTGAGAGTCTATCTAGTGATACGGAGAGCTTGACCTCAGATAGTCAGCCTACGTCCGTGGAAAGTGAGGCAGAACCTAACTTCTGGGATCGTATTGTGACAGCAGCTATCAATACTTACGCTGCAGCGATCGAGGACGCCGGAGAGGATAATTTACAACAGACGTACACCCAAATGCGCCCCGCATCAGGAAAACAGCCATGGCGATCTATGAACAGTATACCTTACTACCGCTTGAAATGAAAGGCGACCCCACGCACAGGTCCATCATGAAGACCAAGCGTCACTTGCAAGAGGCTATGGGGCTACCACCCACCGAGGCCCTGGAAAATGCGATCAGAATGCGCAAACAACTGTTTCAGGACATGCTGCCTGAAGAATATCCAGGCCTGCCCGACGACGCTTAGGTCACACCGAGCAAAGATGGAACTTTCTGAAATGGCGACTTCTGATTGGACAAGAATCTAACGGACAGGAACGAATAGGACAGATGCAAATGGTGGCCTCTGATTGGGCAAGAGTCTTTTTGAGTTGTAAACATACCCAACGCGGCTCCCCCAGCGTGGGTATGATGTAACATTGGGGAAAATAAACTATATGAAAAAAAACTTGTTGTTGTTGTTGTTCTCAAGTGTCATCCTTGTTGTTGTTGTTGTTCTCTCTCCGGTCTATATCATGGCGTCAAGGCGTTATGTTAGAGCGTTAAGGCGTAACTACGATTGGCCCCGATAAGCCCGGGGACCGATATGCTAAGGGGAACATTGGAACTCTTCTGTGTTCGGAGGTAGTTTTAGTGAAAAGAACGACACACTAGCCCAGGCGGATGCTCCCTCACGACAGCTTCACACTGATACCTCATACGACACCATAGGATCATTAGGGGCTCACCTAAACCCTAAAACGTCTATTTCCACACCCTTTTCCCAGAATTCCCTGTCTGCGCATGCACAGAATGTGGACAACGGCCGAGACCCTAGTCCAATCGGATGCCCCCTCACATAGGCTTCACATGGATACCTCATACGACTCCATCGGCTCATTAGTGGCTCCCCTAGATCCCAAAACGGCTATTTCCATACCCTTGGTCTACCGCGCATGCGCAGAATGACCATATTCCAACCCCACACCCAGCCCATCGGATGCCCCCTCACATAGGCTTCACATTGATACCTCATACAACCCAATCGGACCACTAGGGGCTCCCCTAGACCCCAAAACGTCTATTTCCATACCCTTGGTCTACCGCGCATGCGCAGAATGACGATATTTCAACCCCACACCCACCCCATCAGATGCCCCTTCACGAATGCTCCACATTGATACCTCATACAACCCAATCGGTACACTAGGCACCCCTCTCGCCCCTGAAGATTGCCGGAGAATGCCGGAGAATTTGATCACCCACGACATTGTGGGAAAAACCCACTGAGACTACGTTCTGTCCGCGGAGGAATACAAAGGTTAAAGGTTGCCGGAACTACTTTTGACCTCCACGTGACCTTGAGCTGGTGGCGCCCCTGGCGCCACAGACGCCACAGAGGTGAAAGGCGATGTGGCGTCCCCTATACCTTTAACCTGGAAACAGCGCCCCCTGGCGGATGCAAGAGTTATCTCCCCCGGCAAAATGGGAGTCGAAATCACGGCTCCCTACTACTCACCACTCTTTCATTGCTGATGAAATTAATGCGTCAGTTAGTAGTTGCCTGCCTTCGAAATGACATTCTTTTCAGACCAAAACATATTTCGGGACAATCTTACTCCTGACAATCTCTCGCGGTTACAATTTCAGGAAGCGCTGTCTCTAGCCCCTCGGCTCAATCGCTCATCGCACCCAAATTCCCTGTCTATTACAGAGTCTTTGAAGCAGAGTTCATCTGGCGGCGTCCCTTGCAGAATCTTCCTTGAAAGTATACAAGCGCGCGCATGCCAAGTATATAGAGATTTCCTCAATAACACTGACCAGCGTGCCAATATGATATTCTTCATCTCATCGGCACAGTTGGCTTCCTTCAAAGCATTCTTGCATTTCCACAAGTATGCACCCTCCACAGCTTATACATTCGTGTCGGCTATCAGTTATGTGCACAATTTGGCTGAAGTACACGACCCTGCTCAGTTATTCCTTCCCAAAATGCTACTTATGGGCATGTCAAAATTACACGGCCGGATAACAGACTGCCCATAACTAAGGATATCCTCCATAAGATATTTGATGCTATACTCCACATTGTCACATTGTATCCATGTAATTCTTTTACGAGCAATGATCTTGGTAGCATTTCATGTATTCTTACGCGTTAGTGAATTGACAGTTCGTTCAAAACAAGACAGCAATAGCAATGTTCTTTAATACAACGATGTCTCTTTCTCCGATCAATCTGGCCCGTTACAAGGCATGCACATTATTATCCGCAACTTCAAACACAACCTATCCCATAAACCAGTTCATTTGTTTATAGATATTGCCCAGTTCAAGCAATCCGTGCTTGTTTTCGTTGACATATTTCACATCCGAGGACGGGCCCCTATTCCAATTTGCAGAGGATGCGCCCGTTCAGCTGCCTATTTCTCAGCTCATGTAAAAAACGGAATCTCTTTAATCGGCATTGATCCTCTTTAATAGGCCATAGTTTTCGCATTGGTGCCGCCAATTTTCAGACTCTTACCCCAGAGGATGGCGATTATATGATGTTTTGAAAATCGTTGGGATAAAAATTGCCATTTATAGGCCCAAAATGAGCCCGGGCCCATAATGGGCCACATATTGCCTCCTGTGCCTCGAAATCGGGGGCACCCCTTCTGATATTGTTCTCGGTGTCTCTGACGACACGTGTGCCAAATTTGGTGCTTTATTCCACTCTGTCACGATAAAGTGAAAATCTGGCCTTAAGCCACCGGACTATTTTAAGGATAGACGCTTGTTGAATGGTCCAAGAATGTCTGTCTGTCGACAAATGATCCAATGGGGCTCCAATCAATGCTAATGAGGGTGCATATGTGATGTGAGACGATGGCTTACATTTGCTACACGCATCACCCGTCCGAGTCCATTTATTTACATCATCAAGGAAACCATCATAATGAAATCCCTGAAGAGCTCCTCCTGGTCTTCCTAGATGTCGGGGATAATCGTGAATTTGTTTCAACGCGTACTCCATAATCCATCTTGGTACCAAGAACTGCCATTGCCCAATGGTATCCTTGCGTACTAATCTCCAGGAAAGCACCTCATTCTCCAACATTACCAATATACGAGTTGTCAGAGCATTTCCATCATGGCTCTCAAGATTTGTATCTAATACCGCTTATGCCGGTGCTAGGGGCTGTGTGGTCATGTCATCCAAGTTGCCACATGAACAGGTACAATAAAAGCGTACCTGAGATACAACACATATCACGAATCGTTAGATTCTTGGTGTGTGCTTTAGAATAGGTTAACCGGAAGACTATACTGTGAGCTCATGTGGCTCTGTCAGTAAGTCGGCACCTCTTCCCACTTCCCTTATATGTGTTGTAATTCCAGTTGTTCCAATAAAACTTTGCTATACATACTTCAGCGCTGAACAGGTGTACTCAGTTCCAGAACCATTTCTTAACTGAATCTAAATCTAGATGATCAAGTAGCTTCTTCTGCGACATGTATCCATTGTGTTTCTGTTACCTTACAGACGGCATCTTGTACTTTTTGAGAGCATCTTCCTGTAATGAAACTGGGAAACATCTTTAACAAGATCCAATAGCCACCAAAGATCAACTCGGATAATGATTCTCCAACATATCCTCCGGCATACGAATCCAGATACTTCCGACACCCCTACTTTCTCTACTAACCACTTCCATTTGGAACCGGTTCTCCTCAATGGAGAGACGATTGTCCTCCCTAGTTTCTCCTTCTGCTGCATAACGGTAGATCTGTTCACACATCCATCTCACTCTCAGAGAATTAGTCATATCTATCTCCTTATCAATTGAACATGGACTACAGCTCAATAAAAGATCCACGACCCAGGTTCCTTTCTTTATATGTCTGTCCCCAGCAACACCTCATCCTCCATGTTGGCAACAGCTAATTCTTGCTCCAATACAGCCATTCCTTGTAATCCAATCTTCTACAATCCGCACCAAGAACTCCCTTTTCCTGGTAAGTGTCAGCACTGTTTGTTGACCCTGCAGTATCTTATTGAGGATACAGTCAGACAATGTCATGGTTGTAGCTCCAGTATCCATAGTATCTGCGACGACAGTCCCCTGAGATGTATCACTGAAATAAACTCCATCATACTTTACTATCCCTCATCCCTCGTCGTATGGTTCCTGAGTTATCAACTAGACTATCTGGATTGCTTGGACGTGTCTCCAAACTGTTGTCACACAGGTCTATGTTACTTGGGACTGTCCCTCGACCTACTAAGCCAATTCCCAAACGTTTGACGACTCAAGTGTACTATGCGGTCCAGTAAAATCTGGATTCTGGAGAAATCCATCTTCAGACAGTTGGACGTCGGAAACCAAAGGCTTGGCGGAAAAATTAACTGCCCTTTCACTCGATAGGTGCAGTCCCTCATTAAATGGTTTCCACCACACGAACTGTTTCTTTCCTACAGCTCGTTGGTTTGCTGCAATACCCTTTGTTTGAGGTGAAGTCTGCGAAACCATCTTCGCATTATTGGTTCCTGGGGGCTGTGAATCCGTTGAGAATGACTCAATCTGTTGAACCTCTTCGTGACGTCTTCTCCCAGCTTTCGCACTTCAGATTCACAATTATCAGGGTTTTCCTGGTAGGTCATCTGTTCGCTTTTCCCCTTTTCTCTGCATCTGGTTCGACTTCTTACTTCGTGTTTGAGTCACAACTCTAACATCGTCGTTTTCCTGCTCCGACTTGTACTCCTTGTCATCTGGGCAAGTCTTCACTAGACGAGTCTGTTTCCTGTTTCGCCGGTCCTCATCGAAGCTACTTCGACGCTGTGTCCCCAGGAAATTCAAGACCTCATACACAGCTTCGTCCACATCCCCTGGTTCCTTAATTTACTCTACATCAAACCTTAATTTTTCATCACTAAGGCCGTCCAGGAACTTCCAAACTAGATCGTATCGCCTTGTCTCCCTGTCTCGGTTTGCATGAGCTTTGTCATACAACCTTTTAAGGTCTGCTGCTTAATTATTTGCACTTTCTCCAGATTTTTGACTAGGGTTGCTGAACTGTGCTTCGAATCATTTTGCAGCTTCCATCTTTTTAGAACGATGATTAAGCTCATCTATCAGTAAATTAAAATTAATTCGAACCTTCATAGAAAGCTGTCTATAGACTACCTCTCCAGCTTTACCTTGTATTCGTGGCAACATCTCCGAACCGATTATACCTGACCTTCCAAGATCATTTCCTGTGAATGGAGGTATCTTGGCATTCTGGTTCTTCACTCTACAGACGAAAATACTGGCGCTGGATGTCTGGAAGTAGAGACCATGTTCAAAGGTCTACGGGAACCACTGGCTCAGACACAAATGCAGGTGTTCGCCTCGTTGGGTCCGGTATCCTGTGTCACTGTCATGGCTGCTCATCACTTTAGTCTCCATACCAACTTCCTTACTAAGGTTGAAGTCGTTGTCAACTCTGTCATACCTCCCTTCAATACAGATCCAACTGTATTAGCTATATGCTTCTGTAATTCTATTTGATATGTATCACCGGATGTTACAGGCATCTGTAAAATTAAGTGCTGAAAAGCACTATGTATTCTGGATAAACTACCCAAATCATTGTGGGTACACTGGATTTTTCTATAGTTTTCAACGTATTAGCATGATGTAATGCAAGAACATTGAGTATGAAAGACTCTGCCTATGGTGGTGCTGGAATTCCGGATGCTCCATCCCGCTGCATTTCATCAGCTCGTCCCTGAGTATCAGCTTCACTTGCTCCAATACATGGGTCGTCATCTAATGATCTAACAGATCTCCTCCGTCTGTCCTGTCCTTTAGCAATACGTCGCCGACATGTAGACTGGATATCTCTGCTATTTCTCCGATGTAGGACTTCACTTGGTTCGTTTCACTGGACCCCTTATGAAATAACAGGTCCCAGTTCGGGCGCCAAAATAATATAGCGATAAAGGCGTCGCTAAGCTTTAGTGAATTACAACACATATAAGGAAAGTGGGAAGAGGTGCCGACATACTGAGAGAGCCACATGACCTCACAGCAGTCTTCCGGTTAACCTATTCTAAAGCACATACCAAGAATCTTTTTCGGCAAGAAGTCCAATTACGGCAGATATCTCAGGAGTCAACATATGAAAACTTGGTCAAATAACACTTCATATGCTGCTATATATTGAACCTGTACCATAGGAGACCGGAAAACAACACAGTAAGAAACAGTAACTCAAGATTGATTTCTTTATCGATATATCAACTTGCCCTTCAGTGTTGTCTTGCCTTGCATAATCTAAATACGACCACTGAGTGGAATTACTATGCGTTCATGGAGTGGAGGCCTGATGAAGGGCATAAAAACCCTACGGGATGGCTGTAGTTGAATACTGCTGTAACATCTCATGGTTTCATGGGGTACACCACTCACAACTGTTATGTTCAGCTGTGCTTAAATACTGTTGTAACCTAACGATTTCACCGTGTACGCCACTTGCAGGCAGCTGTAGTTGAATACTGTTATAACCCAATGTAATTGCATGGGGTGTTCATGCAGCACTGTTGGCACTGCCGGCATTGTTTTAATAAGAAAGTTTTTCAGAGTAATACCAGTTTTAGCTGAGGAGGTTTTGGATTTTGTTGTTCTTGCAGTGCACTCCTCAGTATAGTGACGTTATCTGCTCCGTCGAAGAAAGGTCAATGCATGCAACCTTGTGAATCTGTGCGAGAATCGATTCAAGATGTAGAAACTAATGTATATATAATTCGTATTAAAATCTCAATACATTTGTATTGGCGGGCATTTTCGTGTGAATCCGAAAACAATTTACAGCATTGACATAACGTGCATTCTTTCCATCTACGAATACAGTGACTATGCCATGTGAAGTATGTCTTATACATGTTCAGGTTATTGTCTAACCGTATGAGATATTCAACCAGGTCTTTTGGGGATCCAAGCCCGCTATATTTAGCCCAGGAATGGCTGTAGTCTCGAGTGGCTGTGTGTAGGGAAGAACAGCCACGCCCACCTACACAGCAAAGGTTCTTTAGCTAGCTATATTTATGCTTGACCCGACGATAACTCCTAATTATCCTGATTCACTCTCGACTTAAATTTCCCATCAAAAAAATAAACCTACATATATTTGTCGAATGACGTGTACAGCTGGCCTCGGGGACTAACAGTCCACCAGCAGAATCCTACCATATACAGACAATAAAGTAGAGCGATATGCAACAGGTCGGAAAAATTGACGTCTGGCGACTAAAAGGCAACCATACGACTCCACAGGAAAGCTTCCCTCGGCAACTCACATTCAGACCCGAGAATACTGTGGATTCTCGGACATAGCCTTAGTATCTTAGACGGCTTTTTATTGCAGCTGTTCATGTGGAGTCTATGGAGTATCCACGAGTTGATTATTAAATTTAAAAGTGAAGTGTAGAAGAAAAATGTAGACGAATTTAATTCGTTTCATGTCAATATTGCATCCGAAATTGGGGAAAAAGCTACAATATCTTATGTTAAAACTAGCGTATCTAATTCCGCTTACGCCGGGGCTAGAGGCCGTGTGGATGTACACGAAAATCTACGGAACTGTGTATGCTTTAGGCTTCGTATTTTCTGACGGGAAACACTAACAAGCGCTGGATGAGCGCAAAGACCTCCGTCGAGGCAACAGGGTCCGTAGGGGAATACATCACTGAATAACATAGGGCCGGATGCCAAGCTCAATTTTGCATTTGTTGGACGTTAACTTCACCAATGGTAATTAACCTGGGGTTGGGGGTTCCCCACTAGCATGTCCAGCCAGGGATGTGGAAGTTACATTCCCAGCAAATAATTTTTGTCTGATTTGACGTGCTTGAAATATTGGGGTATGGAATAGAGTATATTGATGGAAACCTGGAATAATTTCATAATAATATAATAATATCCTAATTTCATAATAAGGAAGGTCGCCTGTCTTTGACAGCAAGGTAATTCTTCTTCCCTCTCCACTAACTGATATCTATAGTATCAACCTGCTAGACGTAACCATTTCTTCAAACGAGGATATAACAATTGCTTGCTTATCGCACCTACGCGCCACTACAGAGTTAATCGTTTCCGCAATTGAATATCTGGCAGGCCAAAATCTTCACTTTTTCGGGGAATGAAAATGCTGATTCCTTTATGGCGATAAAATTTTTACAAAAAACGAGTAGGTCGACCCCCTGTTTTTTCCTTCTTTTTAAAATGCCCGTTTGACGGAGAAACTTTCACATGTCTAACAAGAAAATCATTTGGTTTGTTTTCTCTGGATGGTGGGTCGAATTTGACACATTTTCGTGCATTTTATTGAGTTTTTCAGAAAAGTTGAAGAAGGTTTAAGGAGGATTGCGCGTCTTTCCTTTTCAATTTGAATAGCTCACTTGTCTCCTGGAATAATGGCATGAGTGTGCCCATTCGGAAAATATATACTTTTACAGGGGTTTTGTTAACATTTTTACATATATTTAAGACCGAAGACCTGAACCCATGTTTATTTTTAACCGCACATGACTTAGGTGTGGAATGCACCTTACGTGTAACTCGTGAAGCATGGTGGGAAGTGGAACCCGACTACAAAAGTAAGGTCCATTGAAATGCATTCCAATGAGGGTTCCCCATTATTTCAATGTTGTCCAGAATGTGGCTTCAAAATTTCGTCGGGAACCCATAGCAAACCGTATTGGAAATCACATGAGTCGTGGATTCCCCATATGACAATTATTTGGCGGGAGATTTCACGTTGCTCTCCTTGACCTCCGTCTGATCGACGGTAAAAATATTCTTTAGTGGTGAATAGATTCTCAACCCGTTAACTCAACCACGTTCTCAACCCGTTCAGTCCCATCGACTGGGAGCCCTTTCGGGGAAAGATTTGGATATCCATGTCACTACAGTGTTATCGCCTTACACAAATTCAATCCATACTCAAATAAAGTATCACAGGTGCGTACGAGTACCTAAACCGAAATCAATATTATTGTGATAGGATATTCTCGTCCATGTAACGCTATTTTATCCCCCATGAAATGTCAAAAACGCATTGAGATACTCTGAATGCAGCCAATCTCGTTACGGTAGAAATCGGTTCTTCTGTGATGCGATGTCCCTACATGTATCTCGCCTAGTTGTATTGCTAGATCTGGTGAATATTTGACGATTTCAATAGTATAATGTCCCAAAAATATTTGTACAATAACTCGTTCGACAAAGCTTTTCAATCGAGCGCTTTCACTCCAACCTTCTCCGTGATAAATTCGATGATAATGCCACACACTGATGACGAAATAGGATGTAACATCTCCAGGGCTATACGCTTCGTAGCTTATCGGCTGAATGTGCGTGAACCAGGACGGCCTATAGGGCCCACATTTTCACATTCCTCCGCGAAACCAGGTCACGTGATTTGACCATTTCCTTCGCGGAGCATTCGCGGAGCCATTCCTTCGCGGAGTCAGATGGTCGACACGTGAGCGGTGAGAAAATGCTTCCTCCGCGAAGCAATGTCAGTTGGAAATTTTCTGATTTGAAAACAGGTTTTGCCAGTTCTTTATACCTTTGTTTAATTTCTCAACACCATCATACAGTTTTCTCAACACCCTTGTTTGATAATCTAAACACTCTAGAAATCTAAATGGAAAATTGTGTTTGAAAGCCATGTCTGTCAAAAAAGTTGAATAAACGCGTTTAAGGCATTTAGAAATCAAACATGGGTATGGAGAAACTTTATAGGTGTTGAGAATCTAAACACACAAAACTGAACATCCATATCCAATTTCTAAACAGACAATTCTAAACACCATCTACATTCTAAATGCCCTAACGGTGTTTCTAAACAGAAAATTCTAAACACCATTTAGATTTGTCTGGACATTTCCTTCGCAAATGTCCAGAAGTGCCACACTTCATGTGAAGTGTACCTAGAAGTGCCTCTGAAGAGTACACTGAAAAGGCACTTCAACAACAGAGAAAAATACTGGCACACCTCATAGGTATTTCATTAGAAAAAAGCAGTAGCCAAGGGACTCCTCAAAGACACTTCATGGGCTTTGTCAATTTCAAAGCAAAAAATGAGGGACTTCAGAGGGAGGGAGGGGAGAGAGAATTTGGCTTAATGTCACACTCAAGTTTGTTTCACTCATATGGTGACAGTCAGTTTGATTGGTGGAGGAAGCCGGAGTACCCGGAGAGAACCACCGCCCTTCGGCAAGTAACTGACTAACTTTCACACATGGATCAGCTGGGCTCGAACCCGTGCCGGTTCAGCGGTGTGAGGCTAGCGGCCACCAGCGAAGCGCCTTAGACCACACGGCCACCACGAGACACTTCCTGGGCTTTGTCAATTTCATAGCAAAACTTGGGGGACTTCAGGGACGCTTCTGAGACTTAGTTATTGTTCAGCATAATCTATGATACTCCTCAAAGACACTTCTTGGACTTTGTCAGTTTCATAGCATAACTTGTGGGACTTCACCTTGAAAAAATATCTTATAGGATCCTATAAGATTTCGAAAAATCCTATAAGACTCTGAAAAATTCTATAAGATTCTAAAAAATCCTATAAGATTCTGAAAAATCCTATAAGATTCTGAAAAATCCTATAAGATTCTAAAAAATCCTATAAAATTCAGGAAAATCCTATAAGATTCAATCCAATAGGATTTCTAGATTATTGGAATTTTCCCACAAACTGTTACAGTAACATAACATTATAACATTATTGTAGTTATAGAACTACATGTATACAAGTTGCAATGATCTTAATTAGCTCTGGGAATATCCCAGCTTAAAGTTGGCTGATTTGATTTCACTCAGTGACATCAAATCTCATTTCCACTAAACATCAGATTTGTACTTCACAGTTCAAAATAGCTGCAACTGTGTAAAATATTCACATGTGGTTATTGACATATTACTCAGAATTGTGAACACTTTTTTGGATCTTTGATAGTGATCTGTACCATGGGTTTCCATTTGAATAAAATAAATATATTAATAATATCAGTCTCTCACATATTAGTGTTATCAAAATAGTATCATATTAGATAAGAAATCTTGTTGAATTCAGATTTTATAATCAGTCCAAATCCATGATTTTATAGTAAAATTGGACAAAATGGGAAAATATTTTTTTTTTAAATCAGTTCTAAAATAACGTCAGCAACAAAAAATGCTCATTAGAGAATACTTTATATTATCCTCTTCATTATTATCAATTGTTTAAATATAATATATATATAATTTCTGTTTCTGATTGTCTTTTCCCTCTTAAATGTCTCATCAAAATGGGTGAAGTTATCTGCCCTTGAAAATTTAATTGTCCACCGGGGGGCGCCACCATCATCTTAAAACAACAACAAAAATGGCAGACTTCAAGTGCAAAAATCATGTGGATTTGTTCATGTTAAGCTAGAAGTATGGAGGTTTGAAGAACTGTATTGCAGATGGTGATGAGTGCAGGTAGTGATATGGTGAGTAAATTATAAATATAACTATAATTTTTTTATTGTTTTCATAACTTAATAAGCAAAGAACTGAGCTGAACAGTGGGAGACCCACCATGAGTATCAACTATTATTATCAACAAGTTTCCCTTGACCTACTTGGCATATTAAAAAATTGATATTGGCCTCAATAAATATTGCTATATGGACTGGTTGTAATAATGTACCTCACCTTATAATTGCAGTCAAATTTAATGGGTCATATAGCATGGCTTTCACAAAGAAATATCCATATCTCTGTCTCAATATCACTTTCAGATCTACCCAGGTTCATCAAGGCAGTGTGGATTGCCATTGTCATGATTGCGTGAATTGTCAGCTTGGAAACCCCAGGCTTGGAGACCTCATATGAAGATTGGCATGCACCCCTGGAGGAAATCCCCTGGGGGTGAGATATTTTTATCACAAAACTGCTTATATATTTCCTGTTCATGTCAAAACAGGGGGATTTAACAGGTTGGGGGATGGTAGCTCTAAATAAATTATCTTACTGTTTTGAACTGTTTATTGATTTATAAAATGTATTGATTTTTGTTCCTTCCAGAAGATTAGAGAATATTTTCATACCAAATTTTGGACAAAATGGTAAAGAAATATGTTTCAAAATATATGATAATAAAATGTTAGCATAACCTATTTTTAGCTGTAATCAGAAAAAGTATAATCAATTATGATTAGACTTTCAATCATTATAACAGGCTATATTTTCCTTGTCTATTGATTGCACTATGCATATACCAAAGCTAAGGATCTTCACACACTTCAATTGTACATTTCTACCCACATCTTGAGAAATGAGAACATTTCATTTCATTTCAAAAATTTAAGAATACAATTTGTAGTTCATAAGCATTTATTTGTTATTTGAAAACCTGTATGGAGATTTGGTTGAACCAGAAATTAACAAAGACAAATTATAAAAATTCATATGATTGTTTCACTTCAATTCTAATGACTTCTTACATTGTATACTGTAATATTCCAGAATACAGCTGCTACAAGGAACTCGGCTCACTTCAAGCAGCCACTCGACTGACAGGAACTTTAATTTGCACACCTAGGTATGGTTGATATCTTCATAGTGTATATTGGTTAGAACGTCACACAAACTATTTATCTCCCTTGTTGTATATCATGGAGTACTAAAGAAAGGATAATATACATCTTTATCAATCTTTTGTAAATCGTACGGATGTGTTTCATTCTTTACCCTTTATGGTAGTCAACCTATTCAATCACCCTGAGTGTATTAAAAAAAGAAGAACTGGATTGCATGTCACACGGAACCATATATACGACAGTAGGTTTTAATTATATGCATGTATTTCTCGCAACAGGCCAAGAAGTTCACAATTCAGAATGGTGGGTTTCAGCAAAGGCAACTAAAGCAAACTATCCTTCGAAAGATCTGCTGCTTCAAGTTCAAGTTGGATAAGAAGACTGTCACCCTTGAATAATAATACTAATACTGCAATAAATTCTCATACCAAAGACTGCACATAAATACATACATAGTACTGTGCTGTATGTTGTCTCAAGGATTTGTGCTAGCGGTTATATAAACTACACGTTTCTTGTTGAGAACCACCAGTTTTATTGTAAATATTTTATGATGTACTGTTTTGTCTCACTCTCAGTGCTTTCTCTAAATAAAACGTTCTGTGCTCAAATATATATTTGTGTCTTCTTTTCCAGGAAAGTAAATATCTCCTGGCTACATACCTTTCATTACACGGATTTGCTATGATACTAATAAGGTACTTCAACAGCACTTCAGAAGTGCATATGAAAGGTATCCTTCTGTAGTAGAGTGAATGAAGTGCCTTGCCATCTAAGGACATTGAAGTGCCTCACATATTCTAATTAGGTACTTCAAGAGCACTTCAGAAGTGCCTTTGAAGGTTACCCTTCTGTGGAAGGGTGGATGTAGTACCTTTGCAGTACCTTATTAACATATTTGTGGCACTCCTCAAGAGTACTTCCAAATGACTTCATTGTGACTTCAATGCCCTTATATGGCATTGCCGCAAAACAATATCCACACTGCAAGCACACTTCTGACTCTGCACTTCAAGGTTAAATTATGGCCACACTTTAAAGTTACTTCAAAGACACTTCTGGACAGTAAGGGAGGTGTTCGGCACGTGAGCGGTGGGAAAATGCGCCAGGTGTTCACGGTGCTCCGCGGGGCCAGGCGTTCGGCACGTGAGCTAACTCACACAGACACGTAGGCGTCAGACCAGGCCTGGTGTTCACGGCTGCTCGCCGCGGACCTGTGACGTCACAGGTCGAGTGAACGACTTTTCACCGCATGGCTTCGAGACCCCTCCCATCGTGTTCTACATCGCGAGACGAGGAAAACAAGATGCCACACCCCAGAGTAAAATCCACAAGAAAAAAAATTACCACCCAGGCATTCCCGCGAAGGGACTAGTTTCTGTAAGCTGAGGCTTCTTCCTGGAAGCGACCGCATTACCGCCGGACATGACCGCATCACCGTGGAGGAATACATTCCCAGGGGTCACTGCCGGTCACGTGACCTTTGCCGGAACTATAGTGGCCTTGACCTTTCGTTTGGGTTAAACCATTCTTTGCAAAACAACCTTCCGACTAAAAGTGATTTGGTCCGAGGTCAAAGGTCAATAAGCGGGTTAATACGTTTTACATACTACTCCGCGTTATGGCTTGCTTTACGGCTTGAAAATTCTTTTGATAAAATAATATTCGTCAGTGATATGTTACACTCGTGACTGATGATCGTTTCTGTACTACAGGAACGCGCTTGTGTTTGTATGTGTATTGCTATTTTATGGCTGCTTGGTATTTGGTGCTGCTACTGTCGTATGAATGAGATATTGGATCGAGGACGAGATTGGCTATATGGAACTATTGCCTAGTATACCATAGATGTTTTGCGGAATATCACAGCGCGTACTTTCGTGTACTACAATATACTATGAATTACTATAGTAGATTATAGTGCAAATAGTATTGTTAAATACCAAGATAGGAATACTATAGTACACTATAATGAAAATAGTATAGTATAGTATACTATACTTTCGACACTAAATTATAATGTTATCGTAAAATAACAAGGTAAACTTTCATAGTATATTATGATAGAAATACCATAGTGGCATCCTTTAGTATTATGATAGAAATATAATTCTCTAGTATGTTATAATATCTCTACTGTTGTATATTTACTACAGTAATATACTATAGTTACTGCGATAAAATTAATATAAATGCTATATTAGCAAAAAATATACGTCAAAATACTATAGTGAAACTACATCCAAGCACTTGTAGCATTTAGAACTGTAGCATACCGTACATAACTGTAGTGAATACTGTTGCAGTTCAACAAGATGCTGTAGTATAAAACCACAGGCTATACAGTGTTGTAGTGTTAGGGAACCGGATTCCAGAAATTATCTGATATATTCGTACGACTACTAGAATTTTATATTGCATTCATACAGGAGCATCACTATACACATTCATCCTCCACATTGACGAAATCCTGTCAAGTATTTTTGTGACAAAGTGACCTTTTAATGACAGACCCCCCAATCTCCCAAGCTCCTGTCCCAATATGTGGCTGGAATGTGTCAAGTTACTGGTATATTGTTATCCATTGCTGCTCAACTAGAACTGTTCACGTCATACCAGCTGAGGATGATGATGACCGATAATAGTTTGTGCAGTATTCATGTCCCCAGGCCTTTACATTATTAGTGTGTTAATGTATATGGCATTGTTACGGCGCCCTGTACTCAGCACTGGCAAAGTTACCTATTACTCTCATAACAAGAGGTCATCATTCGACTTTCTGTGGTGCACAGGTTTTATGGACTATCGAGCACAGGTGAGTGTAATTCCGTAGTCAGATCCACACAATCTAATTAACTCACCTGTAAATGTAATGTTAAGTTTTTCAAAATCGATTCCTCGTAGAACGAGCGATTCACATGAGCTTATTAGTACAAAAGCATACAGGTAGGCCTGCATGAAAGAGAGAATACGGACGAGTGCGTTTAACTTGACATCCCTATAATGTTATACATTGAAACCAGGTCAGCAAGGCATGTAAATGTAAATAGGTATAGCTATACCTGGAATTTTCCGGAGACTTTATTTCTCTGTCATCAGCTCACTTTAGGTCTCCGAGTTCGGACCCCGCGATAATATTGGGATATTTCAGCTGATATCTGCTGTTCACGAGCAATGGATTTCACAGGTGTGTTTTTCTATATGTTGTTTTGATTTAATTTATCTTGGAGAACAAATTTTTTTTAGCTTTCACATCAATGTCAAAAAAAATATTAATGGCCGTGGGACATTTTTCTATGTTATTATTACAGTCCTTCATATGGGGCCCAGTATGTACCGGTATATGTTTAAATGTGTATAGTATATAAGGTAAAAAGAACAATTTAATGCTTGTCATAGATATTCTCGAACGTTCCCCAGCACATCGTCAAGGCCACACTAGTGGAAACTCAAGGGGGCAAAAAAGGGGAGGGGGAGCGGGTGTATGTATACCATACTAAACGACCCGGTGAATTTTGTAGCTAAGTTTTAGATTAAAATGTTTACAGACAAAGTACGTCATTATACAGGCGGGTTATTTGACTATTTTAACTATTAATCAAAATACAGAAAAGAATTGTTTTGCTATCATACTGCAGATTAATCAACGTGAACCAAGGTGGTATCGGGGAAATACCGCACGTGCTACTATTCCGTGATATTATATCTGAGTTTACTGAGATTGACTGCAGACATGCCATATTGCATTGTGAAAAGCTTTTAACCATTAACAGTCGGATATATGAAGAAAGTTTCCAGTTATTATTGCCTTACTTATATCAGAGAATGAGCACTTCGGACGATTATCTCGGGATAATTCCCTCATTCATTTCAAACTGTCTCTAAGCTTACGCTCATGTAATCCGCGGCGGATATACATCCCTCACACCCGGTGTAACAGGGAGAGTGAGGGACTATATGTCCGACGTTGATTGAATGAGGGTATAGTCTAAGCTTTTCATATAACCAATATTATGATCAGATATGGAAGAGGTGGAGAAAATTGGCGAATTCTGACGACTAAAAAGCAACCATATGACCGCGCTTTTATTACAGCTGTTCATGTTTAGACTATGAAGTATCCACACGGCCTCTAGCACCAGCTTAAGCGGAATTAGATACGCTAGCTTGGGAGCTGTGATGACAGTGCACCAGCAGAATCATACAGGTAGTATAGATTTAGACTGCCTGACAAGGGGTGGGAAAATTTGATTAATCAGATTTTCGGATAAGTGTAAAAAAGTTAGCGTCATTTAAAAAATATTCAGCAAATATCATCTTTTGATAAAGTTATTTAGTAGTTGAAATCAACTCATTTTTTAATATGACGGGCATTAAAATCACAATTCTGACATTCTCTGAAAAACGTCACAGTGCCTGCTCTTGGCTCCAGTGCCTGAGATGACGCCTTCAAACGCACATGGGCATTCTTGGCGGGACGCTTTGCAACGTACGGTCATACACTATATTTAGGCTGGGAGCCTGCTTCGATACTGAAGACTTACTCGTAAGGGAACCAGACTATAAAACTACCGTATCTCAAATATGGTTATCGCACTGGACGGCTTCTAACGTGACGTCATGGACACGTAGTCACGTTATCCGGCGTCATCCCAGAAAATTCCCCATTTCCATCTTGTTCACTAGACGAATTGAATAATCTAACAAGATTGGTCCCTATTCGAAATTCAAGACTTCGCGACTTGAGAAGCCTTCGGCAAATGTGGCATGTGATCATGATGTTTACCCAAACAATTGAAATCACGCTACTGCCTCTTTAACGTTTATTTGAAACAGTTGACAGCAATCCTCTGAGTGTAGGTTCACCAATAAAACCATTTTGCTTTGTCTACGATATCAGAGGAGCACAGAACGTCAGTCACTCTCTACGCTATAGTATATGTCCCTGACTGTATAGTTAACCATGTAACTTGAAATGGGAAACTCATAGGTGACCCAAAGAGCTTTCGACACCCAATTTAGGAAATGCAAGATACTAGAAGCAATGACATTTGCCCCCAAAGAGTGCTTCCCGATCGTGTAAGAAACGCGGCTTTATGCTACACTGTTATAACTTACCGTTATTTCACAGTAAATGTATGTTGGAGTTTACAGTATATTTAATCGTAAACACATTAATCTGTACATTGAACTGTGATATTTCAGTTGACATCAACTGAAATGGGTAAACTTCGCACACACGTAACATAAAATTCCAGTTTCTTCTGAAAGGAGGTTGATATCTTTGCACACGAAACACTCATTTGCAGGAAACATCCGACACCTGCGTTGTACGATACAACATTCAGAGCATTATCAGAACACGCACTGGGACGACCGCAGCGGCTAACTTTAATTTTCGGTCTGTAATACGGTTTGGGTTTGGTTTTATCCGACTTGCAGTTTTGTCCCACTATTCGTGTAATAATTTCACAGATTCCTTCGTGATTATGTAAACACGAAGAGCTGAAATACGCGAAAGAGCAATGGCCATTTCGGCCTTCGAGTGATCTGCGTTGCGGCCGAGCCGATAATTGTAGACAAGGGTGCCAGTTTGAAGGATGTTTAAAAAACGGTAATTGTACATTACAATCAACCTGATTTACAGTTGAATGCCTGTAAATAAACGGTAATTATAAATTACGGTGCAACATTTTACAGTTAAAAGCCTGTTAAAAAGCGGTAAGTGTAAAATACGGTGCGACGTAATTTTACAGTTGAATGTACTGGCACCTTTTCTACCAGTACTTTTAACTGTGAATTTACGGCGTGATTTATAACAGTGTAGGTCCAACAAGGATTGCACATCCTCCATAGTGCAGGACTAGAGATGATCGAATTGCATGGAAAGTCAAACAAGAAAAAAATGGATCATTGTATAAGAAGCATCGGGACAATTATGTCTCGACAAACATATACTTCTCTAATTATAGTAGAATGAACACCGACAGACAATCCTGGGGTTTGCACTATAATTCAAGTTCTTAGAAAATACTTTCTTGCCATGATAGCAGCGGCCGGTGCACTGACGCGTGGTTGACTGCATCCGGGCTGGATCGTTACTCGGATCGCTTTGCTATCTCTTTAACTTAGGAAGTATTTTTAATCGATGATAGTTGCACTACTTTCTACCTAAAGTTGCCAAAATTATCATAAATATAAGCTTAATGTTCCTTTCTGTGAATAGTAGGGTAATCTTTCTGTGAATAGTAGGATAATCTTTCTGTGAATAGTAGGGTAATCTTTCTGTGAATAGTAGGGTAATCTTTCTGTGAATAGTAGGGTAATCTTTCTGTGATAGTAGGGTAATCAGATTTGAGACACATTTATCATATTTGCTCCAGTTATCAATTCTTTAAAACCCGCCTCAGGTTAGAGAGATAGGAAGATACCATGCAGGAAAACGAACCAGAACGCACGCGGTAACTCACGCGTCAATGCGTGTCGCTGCTATCGGCGCAAGACAGATTGTCTGAATATTAACTCGGATTATAGTGCAAACCTGAGATTGCCAACCACTAAAATAATATGTTTATATATCTTTCCATTTATTATATATAGCATTCAAATTTAGCTCATGTTAACACCGGAGAAAACTTCCTAAGGCGTGTTGTACCAAGTGCACGGTCTATATTTTTTTTAACAGCGTCGTGCTTGGCTGGCCACCGAGATGCCTAATTAAATTTGATATACGGCCATTATTTAATTATGGATGTAATGATGTTTAACAATATCTGCAAAACCGGGTCCACGCGGTTGTAAATTATACCAGTGCGCTAGAATCCAAGAAGCCTAGCGGAAAACTACCAACAGTACCGGTATATATAAATCAGTCTTATCCTCCACGATATATTATAAATATTCCTGTAAAAAATGTATGACTTGGTATGTGAACGATTTGACCTGCTTTCGGTTAATAACCTTACATACGTCAGCAAGGTACATTGAAACAGTAATTCCAAGAAGCCGTTTACGACTGTGTAAAATACCTCGTGTATCATTTATGGCTAAATGGTCTATGACCTATAAATATTTAGTCTCTGTCTTGCACAAGCATGGGATGCCGCATTCCGATTCGATAAACACATTTTGTTTTGCATAAAATTTAGTATTGATTTTATAATGGTGGCTTCAAATTATATATATCAAAACTCATAAATACCAGTAGTAAAACGGCACCATGCAATATAACAGATATTGATCGTGGAAAAGGCGATATTGCAAGTTGTAAGCCATGAGCCAACATATATTTTCTATACCTTGTTTATGCATTCTATATTTTACTACAATGTGTGTACTCATTTTGGTCGAACCAGTTTTACATATGCTTTCGTATAAGCGTTTCAGTATATAGCAGGTATGACCAGCTTGGTGATTATTTGAACGGACGTATAATATGCGTACGTTGCCCTAGGCTATTTCGGGCCACTTTGTGCAGGTAAACGGGATTTTTTCTAACAATGAGCTCGGTGTGTTCTTGTGCCAGATTACATTAGAAGAGACGACTCGGTTCTTTTATCACTTGACAGGTCAGTTTGAACGCAATATACGTGTACCAGTATGAAAAATTCTCTGCTTCTCATTGGTGTTGTAGTTAATTATCGTCGACTTAAAAAAAAGTCAATTTTAATAGTAGGACGCAAAAGGACGTCAGACAACCTGAAACATCTAAATGTGTATACTCCGTTGTCATCTATAGGCCAATACATGTAGTGTGAGTATGAGCCTTAATTGCATGGCGAGACTCGACTTTTCTGCTTCAAAGCCATCGTAAGTTCGAGAGGGTAGATATTTGCGTACCTTATTATCTGTACGAGTGCATATACATGTATTGGTATACATGCAGGTGAGCAGCTGCATACTCGGAGTGGTGCTCTGTTAAATGATTAGATTGGAATCTATCTATCTAAAACTAATCTATTAGATTGAAAATTCCAGTTCATTAGGATCTATTAGATTAAATTATCAGTCTTAGTTAGATTCATTCTGTTCCTTTTTAGCTCATCTGGGCCGAAGGTCCGATGGGGTAATGCCATGGCCTGATTGTCTGTCGTCCGTCAACATCTTCTTCTCTGAAACCACATGGCCGATTAAGCTGAAACTTGGCATGCATGTTCCCCCCAATGAGTACACCAGAATTTGTTCATGCGGTGTCGATATGATTTTAAATATGGCTGCCATGGCGGCCATCTTGAATTTGCCAGTGAAATCTTGTCATCATTATTTTTCGGTAACTACCTCATGGATCTTTCTCAAATTTGGTACACCGGTTCCCCTTTGGGTCTAATTGTACAACATGTGTACTTTAGTTCAATTTGAATATTCAATATGGCCGCCAGGCGGCCATCTTGGATTTCCCCATGAAACTTTGTCATCGTGATTTCTCAGGAACTACTGCATGGATCTTTCTCAAATTTGGTACACAGATTCCCCTTGGGGTCTAGTTGTGCAAGATACCTTTTGTGGTCTGATTCAAAAATCCAATATGGCCACCAGGCGGCCATCTTCGATTTCCCGATGAAACATTGTTATCGCGATTTCTCAGGAATTACTGCATGGATCTTTCTCAAATTTGGTACACAGGTTCCCCTTGGGGTCTAGTTGTGCAAGAGACCTTTTCTGCTTCGATTCGAAAATTCAATATGGCCACCAGGCGGCCATCTTGGATTTCCCCAGGAAACATTGTTATCGTGATTTCTCAGGAACTACTGCATGGATCTTTCTCAAATTTGGTACGCAGATTTCCCTTGAGGTCTAGTTGTACAAGATACCTTTTTCGGTCCGATTCGACAATCAGATATGGCCATTAGGTGGCCATCTTGGATTTCCCCATGAAAATTTGTTATCACGATTTCTCAGGAACCATTGCATGGATCTTTCTCAAATTAGGTACACAGGTTCTCCTTGGGGTCTAGTTGCGCAAGATACCTTTTGTGGTCTGATTCAAAAATCCAACATGGCCCCCAGGCGACCATCTTGGATTTCCCCATGAAACATTGTTATAGTGATTTCTCAGGAAGTACTGCATTGATCTTTCGCAAATGTGGTACACAGGTTCCCCTTGGGGTCTAGTTGTACAAGATGCCTTTTTCGGTCGGATTCGAAAATCCAATATGGCCACTAGGTGGCCATCTTGGATTTCTCTATGAAACTTTAGTGCGATTTCTCAGGAACCACTGAACGAATCTTTTTCAAATTTGGTACACAGGTTCCCCTTGGGGTCTACTTGTGCAAGATACCTTCTCTGATTTCAAAATCCAATACGGCCATCAGGCGGTCATCTTGGATTTCCCTATGAAACTTTGTTATCGTGATTTCTGAGGAAGTACTGCATGGATCTTCCTCAAATTTGGTACACAGGTTCCCCTGGGGTCTAGTTGCGCAAGATACCTTTTGTGATTTGATTCGAAAGTCCAATATGGCCACCAGGCGGCGATCTTGGATTTTCCCATGAAACTTTGTTATCGCGATTTCTCGGGAACTACTTCATTGATACACCGGTTCCCCTTGGGGTCTAGTTGTGCAAGACGCCTTTTCTGGTCCGATTCGAAAATCCAATATGGCCACCAGGCAGCCATCTTGAATTTCCCCATGAAATTTTGTCATCGTGAATTCTCAGGAAATTACTGCATGGATCTTTGTCAAATTGGGTACGCAGGTTCCCCTTGTAGTCCAGTTGTGCAAGATACCTTTTTTGGTCCATTTCGAAAATCCAATATGGCCGCATCTTGAATTTCACATGAAACTTTGTTATCATGAAATCTCAGGAAATGACTGCATGGATTATTTAGTGTTCAGGGGGGACAACACAAGTTAGAAACTCATCTATTGCAGTTCTTTAGTAAAAATTTCTTGCGGCTACTTTCGCCAGTTACAGCCAGATGAGCTACAGTGCCGTGGCACTATCTTTTATCTAATATATTGAAAATAATTTCAATCGCACCGAAATATTGAATTTTTAATAGTAAAATGGGGTTTTCAATCGGAATAGATCGATCACTAATTCCAGTCTAAGTATTCAAGAGAGTGATTGATTTGAGTTCATCGTGATTTCTGTATAACAAGACTGAGTTAACTGTTGGAAAGATTGAGTTTAACTCAATATTTTGGGGTATAGACTTGACGGACCCCCAAAAATTGAGTCAATTCGATTATTACTCAAGCTTTTAGGTCCCCCTAGCTTTTGACCCGAATTTAACTTTTGGGGAGCCTGTCACATCTATACCCAAAAATACTGAGTCAGATTGACTTAATCTTTCTAACAGTGTAGGATATTTAAGTGAACAGACGAAATCAGGAAATAATTAATATGTGATCGCTATAGCCTCACACCACTGAACCGATGTGGAGGATAAGAATGTCCGGTGACTAAGAGCGTCCGGTGACTAAGATTGTCCAGTGACTAAGAGTGTCCGGTCACTAAGAGTGTCCGGTGACTAAGTGTGTCCGGCTCCTATCTTCTAACCCAGGACATTTTTCTCCACAAGTGTCCGTCCTTGGTTAGTAGTATAGTCTACGGAAAAAACCGCTTATTTTGCCGGGGGAGGTAACTCTTGCATCCGACAGGGGGCGCTGTTCCAGGTTATAGTATAGGAAGCGGCCATGCACGGCCTTCCACCTCTGAGGTCGTCAAGGCCGCTATAGTTCCGGCACTTCTGGTCACCTGACCTTGTATTCCTCCGCGGTGATGCGGCCTGGCGGTGATGCGGTCGCCTCCGCGGAGAAAAAGTAGTCCCCAGAAAACAAATACACTGCATGGTCTGATTGGGTCGTATGAGGTATCATTGTGAAGCCTATGTGAAGGGGCATCTGATGGGCTGGATGCGGGGTTGAAATAGCGTCATTCTGCGCATGCGCGGTGGCCAAAGTGTATGGAAATAGACGTTTTGGCGTCTAGGGAAGCCACTAATGGTCCGATGGGGTTGAGTGAGGTATCAAAGTGAAGCATTCGTGAAGGGGCATCTGATGGGTTGGGTGTGGGGTTGAAATAGCGGCATTCTGCGCATGCGCGGTGGACCAAGGGTATGGAAATAGACGTTTTGGGAGCTAGGGGAGCCACTAATGGCCCGGTGGAGTCGTATGAGGTATCAATGTGAAGCACACATGAAGGGGCATCTGCCTGGACTGGTGGATCGGGCGTGGTCACCATTCTACGCATGCACAGACAGGGAAATGTGGGAAAAGGGTATGGAAATAGACGTTTTGAGATCTAGGGGAGCCCCTAATGGGCCGACTGGGTCGAGTGAGGTATCCATGTGAAGCACACATGAGGGGGCACCCGCCTGGACTAGTGTCTCGGCCGTTGTCACCATTCTGCGCATGCGCAAACAGGGAATTGTGAGCAACGCTCGCCAACGCCAAGCTCAACGCTTCAACGCCCTGGTGAATTAGCCCAAAAGCTCTGATTTTCATGGAATTGTCGCTAATTCATTGGAAATGCAGTGACGCCCGTCAACGTCCGCCTTAACGCCCTAGCATAGCGTCTTGACGCCATGAGAGAACAACAACAACAAGGATGAGAGAACAACAACAACAAAGATGAGAGAACAACAACAACAAGTTTTTTTATTTTTTTATATAGTTTATTTTCCCCTCCATCATAACATACCCACGCTGGGGGAGTCGCGTTGGGTATGTTTACAATCCAAGAATACTCTTGTCCAATCAGAGACCGCCATTTTGTCCTGCCATATTCGTTCTTATCCGTTAGATGTATTCTCGGCTGCTCTTGGCCAATCAAAAGTCGCCGTTACAGAAAGATCCATCTTCGGTCATGTTCGTTCTGAACCGTTTGTTCTAATCGGGCAGGCCAGGATATTGTTCGGGCAGCATGTCCTGAAACAGTTGTTTGCGCATTCTGAGTATCTATCAGTGCATGGGTGATTACATTCATTCGATGGGAAGATTCCGTAATTTGGTTACGAAAAACGTGACATTGGTGACCCGCTCCACCATCCACTTGGTGTTGGGGCGTTGTTGTTGGGCCCATTCGAAAGGATCCACGGCGTCCAGTTTCTCCAGCGTCGTCTCTAGTGACGCCTGGTTATTGATGGTAAACGGTTGGTCAAATACCAGGATGTTACTGCTCGGGTAAAAGTATCGGACTTGGTCTGTCTCCTTATGCTGCAGCACATAACCAAACACCAGATTCAACTTGAAGGCCGTAGCTTGCTCAATGAAGATGGCTTCCACGTAGCTGCGTAGACGGGCGAGGTCGGTCAGTCGGAAATTGTAGATATCTTGAATAGGGCGATGACGGTGGAAACAGTGCCGGATCATGGGCCAATGGCGCCGATAGATGTCACACACTGGATGGTCTTCGTGTAACAGATCGCTAGGAACATTTATGGGTTCGTCCTCGAAGTGTACTTTGCCCTCTGCGTCGTACAAAATCTGGCCCAAGGTCTTGTCGTCGGAATTTGATTGTTGAATTAGGGCGACATCATCATCATCGGCCCTCGTGCAGTGGGTGGGAGTTTCCGCTGTCTCGATACTGGAGCCTACGGGCTCCTCTACCTGCAAACGTGGCTGCGGAGCAGGATGTCGTGTGCGTTGGTGTCGAAGCAACTGACTGGGTCGTTTGAAAAGCCGACCACATTCTTCGCATGGATGCTTGGGTGGCCCATGAATTGAACGTTCATGGCGCTGTAAATGATCCGGCCGATGGAACGACAGTGTGCATACCGTACAGCTATACCGGGCGGTTCCGTCGTGCTTGGTAGCATCATGGCGGCGCAAGTCGTGCAGACGAGTGAATGATTTTGAGCACGTAGTACAAGTGAACATCTTGGTGGTTGACAGAGTGTCTGAAGAAACGGCCGGGCCGCTTCCCTTTTATAGCAAGCTAGCTGGTGATCTATTTTTAGCACACTCAGTTCAACTTAGACGTCAGCGACAACAACCAAGATGTAAGCGCGGACGTCAGCGACAAGAAAACTTGGGTAGGTTTGCAATTCAAGAAATCTCTTGTCCAATCAGAGGCCACCATTTGGTCCTGTCATACTCGTTCTTGCCCGTTAGATTTATTCTTGGCTGTCTAATCAGAAGTCGCCATTTCAGAAAGTCCTATCTTCGGCCATGTTCGCTCTGAACCGTTTGTTCTATGATGTAGGGATTGACCATCCTTGGTCCGAATGCGTCGTGGGAAGTGTCATCTTGCGGTTCTCGGGGTGTAAACTCCATTTGAGGGATGCCCACAGTATCTGTGACGTCATCGATACGAGTAGTAGCGAAAGAACATGTTTTATAATTGGCTCAGTGCCAATTTTTTCCCACGATTTGCGGGATGTCCACAGCATCTGTGACGTCATTGGTGACGTCATCAGTACGAGTGGTATCGAAATTTTGATTAGTTGTCCAATACAGATGAACTGATGAGGGACACATGTTCATTCCTATATTTACAGACACTACCACCACCACACACACACACACACACACCACCACCAACACCACCAACACCAACACCACCAACACCAACACCAACACCACCACCGGGCGTTGACGGGCGTCAATTCCCGGTGGTGGTGATAGCCCTCGTATGGCAGAGCTCTTGGATCGGAGCTCTCGGAGCTCAAAGCTTGTGGAGATCAAAGCCCGGAAATAACGCATCGTAGGCATGCGCGTGTACCTATGGTGCACCCGTACCCTGGTGCACCCTATTCCCTACGGGATTTAGGGTACAGGGTGCACCATAGGTACACGCGCATGCCTACGATGACGTTATTTCCGGGCTTTGATCTCCACAAGCTTTGAGCTCCGAGAACTCCGATCCAAGAGCTCTGCCATACGGGGGCTATCACCACCACCGGGAATTGACGCCCGTCAACGCCCGGTGGTGGTGTTGGTGGTGGTGTTGGTGGTGTTGGTGTTGGTGTGTGTGTGTGTGGTGGTAGTGTCTGTAAATATAGGAATGAACATGTGTCCCTCATCAGTTCATCTGTATTGGACAACTAATCAAAATTTCGATACCACTCGTACTGATGACGTCACCAATGACGTCACAGATGCTGTGGACATCCCGCAAATCGTGGGAAAAAATTGGCACTGAGCCAATTATAAAACATGTTCTTTCGCTACTACTCGTATCGATGACGTCACAGATACTGTGGACATCCCTCAAATGGAGTTTACACCCCGAGAACCGCAAGATGACACTTCCCACGACGCATTCGGACCAAGGATGGTCAATCCCTACATCATAGAACAAACGGTTCAGAGCGAACATGGCCGAAGATAGGACTTTCTGAAATGGCGACTTCTGATTAGACAGCCAAGAATAAATCTAACGGGCAAGAACGAGTATGACAGGACCAAATGGTGGCCTCTGATTGGACAAGAGATTTCTTGAATTGCAAACCTACCCAACGCGGCTCCCCCAGCGTGGGTAATTTTTCTTGTCGCTGATGTCCGCGCTTACATCTTGGTTGTTGTCGCTGACGTCTAAGTTGAACTGAGTGTGCTAAAAATAGATCACCAGCTAGCTTGCTATAAAAGGGAAGCGGCCCGGCCGTTTCTTCAGACACTCTGTCAACCACCAAGATGTTCACTTGTACTACGTGCTCAAAATCATTCACTCGTCTGCACGACTTGCGCCGCCATGATGCTACCAAGCACGACGGAACCGCCCGGTATAGCTGTACGGTATGCACACTGTCGTTCCATCGGTCGGATCATTTACAGCGCCATGAACGTTCAATTCATGGGCCACCCAAGCATCCATGCGAAGAATGTGGTCGGCTTTTCAAACGACCTAGTCAGTTGCTTCGACACCAACGCACACGACATCCTGCTCCGCAGCCACGTTTGCAGGTAGAGGAGCCCGTAGGCTCCAGTATCGAGACAGCGGAAACTCCCACCCACTGCACGAGGGCCGATGATGATGATGTCGCCCTAATTCAACAATCAAATTCCGACGACAAGACCTTGGGCCAGATTTTGTACGACGCAGAGGGCAAAGTACACTTCGAGGACGAACCCATAAATGTTCCTAGCGATCTGTTACACGAAGACCATCCAGTGAGTGACATCTATCGGCGCCATTGGCCCATGATCCGGCACTGTTTCCACCGTCATCGCCCTATTCAAGATATCTACAATTTCCGACTGACCGACCTCGCCCGTCTACGCAGCTACGTGGAAGCCATCTTCATTGAGCAAGCTACGGCCTTCAAGTTGAATCTGGCGTTTGGTTATGTGCTGCAGCATAAGGAGACAGACCAAGTCCGATACTTTTACCCGAGCAGTAACATCCTGGTATTTGACCAACCGTTTACCATCAATAACCAGGCGTCACTAGAGACGACGCTGGAGAAACTGGACGCCGTGGATCCTTTCGAATGGGCCCAACAACAACGCCCCAACACCAAGTGGATGGTGGAGCGGGTCACCAATGTCACGTTTTTCGTAACCAAATTACAGAATCTTCCCATCGGATGAATGTAATCACCCATGCACTGATAGATACTCAGAATGCGCAAACAACTGTTTCAGGACATGCTGCCCGAACAATATCCTGGCCTGCCCGATTAGAACAAACGGATCAGAACGAACATGACCGAAGATGGATCTTTCTGTAACGGCGACTTTTGATTGGCCAAGAGCAGCCGAGAATACATCTAACGGATAAGAACGAATATGGCAGGACAAAATGGCGGTCTCTGATTGGACAAGAGTATTCTTGGATTGTAAACATACCCAATGCGACTCCCCCAGCGTGGGTATGTTATGATGGAGGGGAAAATAAACTATATAAAAAAATAAAAAAAACGTGTTGTTGTTGTTGTTCTCTCATCTTTGTTGTTGTTGTTCTCTCATCCTTGTTGTTGTTGTTCTCTCATGGCGTCAAGACGCTATGCTAGGGCGTTAAGGCGGACGTTGACGGGCGTCACTGCATTTCCAATGAATTAGCGACAATTCCATGAAAATCAGAGCTTTTGGGCTAATTCACCAGGCGTTGAAGCGTTGAGCTTGGCGTTGGCGGGCGTTGCTCACAATTCCCTGTTTGCGCATGCGCAGAATGGTGACAACGGCCGAGACACTAGTCCAGGCGGGTGCCCCCTCATATGTGCTTCACATGGATACCTCACTCGACCCAATCGGCCCATTAGGGGCTCCCCTAGATCTCAAAACGTCTATTTCCATACCCTTTTCCCACAATTCCCTGTCTGCGCATGCACAGAATGGTGACCATGCCCGAGCCACCAGTCCAGGCAGATGCCCCTTCATGTGTGCTTCACATTGATACCTCATACGACTCCACCGGGCCATTAGTAGCTCCCCTAGCTCCCAAAACGTCTATTTCCATACCCTTGGTCCACCGCGCATGCGCAGAATGCCGCTATTTCAACCCCACACCCAACCCATCAGATGCCCCTTCACGAATGCTTCACTTTGATACCTCACTCAACCCCATCGGACCATTAGTGGCTTCCCTAGACGCCAAAACGTCTATTTCCATACCCTTTGGCCACCGCGCATGCGCAGAATGACGCTATTTCAATCCCGCACCCAGCCCATCAGATGCCCCTTCACATAAGCTTCACAATGATACCTCATACGACCCAATCAGACCATGCAGTGTATTTGTTTTCTGGGGACTACTTTTTCTCCGCGGAGGCGACCGCATCACCGCCAGGCCGCATCACCGCGGAGGAATACAAGGTCAGGTGACCAGAAGTGCCGTAACTATAGCGGCCTTGACGACCTCAGAGGTGGAAGGCCGTGCATGGCCGCTTCCTATACTATAACCTGGAACAGCGCCCCCTGTCGGATGCAAGAGTTACCTCCCCCGGCAAAATAAGCGGTTTTTACCGTAGACTATACTACTTTGGTTGCAATAGAAAAGGATATGAAAAGGGACACTATAATCACCAGGACATCCTTATCCATCACACCGGCATAGCTCAGATGGTAAGAGCAACTCCACGGATGGGAAGGTCCGCGGGTTCGATTTCCGTTGATGGATAAAGTATTCTTTCTCTCAAAAATTAGTTCAAGTAAAGTTTAAAAGTGAAATGACCATAGAAGATCTGATATTGGAGCGGAGCGTGTTTGAAAGTGGCGGGGAGTGAAGGGGAGGTTGATAAACTCTATGTCGGCCATGTTAAATGCTCGACTGATGTCCTCTTTTAGGTAGGACTTATAACATTGCGGTCTCAAAATGGGGGGGGGGTGGAGCTCCTCCCTTATACCCCCAGCCCGCTTCGCACCCAGATATTCAATGTCACATCCTCAACCGTAAAAAGTGACTTACTGAGTAGCCCATGATAAGAGCGAATAGTATTTATAATATAAAAGAAATTGAAATATCATGGTGCGAGTGAGCTCAACTATAGGCTTAATTCCCGCCGTGTGCCTGTGCAGACGGGTTACTTAAATAGGTAAAAAAAAAACATTTATAGTTTATTTTCCACATGAAGTCTTCCCAAACACATTTGTTTCAATTAGTGAAACAAGTAAACAAATATTCTGACGTCCATATTATCCAACAGGTAGAATTCAAGGTAGCGTGTCCCGTTGGGATACTCTCGTAACTTTCTTTGTTTACAATGTATCCACAGAAACAAACCAGACGTGTTATACAACTTCGGAGTTTTGCCATCTTCATACACAAGCCGAATTCGTCTCCCACAGTTCGGTGTGATCGGAGAAATTGGATTTTGCATGAAGATGAGTTAAGCAATCTTCTAGACTAGACATAAACCGTTTTTGATTCTTCATAAATTCGTCTTATAATTGTATTTACTTGTTTCAACTTCGGATATCAATATATATGTATTAATAATTTGCTAACGTACCTAACTTTTTGTTCTCCATAGATGAATTCCTCGAATTGGGACCGGTTACGGATGGAGCCGGTGAAACATGAACGATGAGTTACACGAGCAGTCCGCCACCAACTCCACCTACCGGTATGTAAATTCATAAACATTGTAACTGATAAAACATATAGTTAGCTACCTGGACTTTCTCTAAGTCCGTCATATTTCGGTTTTTGTTGGGGTCATAACATTTCCCCTCTCACGAAATTCTCACTTTCACAATTATCGTACATTTAGACTTAGCGCAAGTCTTATTGGTAGGCCTGTACCCTGAAAGTAGGCTTCATATTAGCAGATCAGTTGGTGCTTGTAATTTCCACTAAACCCAAAGGCGTATACAGATACTGGTTTTAGCGAGACGGTATACAAATTAAGATGAAACTACATGTATATGCCGATGTAAAAGAAAGGAATGTCCGAGATCTTTTAGCCCATGAAGCTGAAACATTTGTAAATTGTCCAGAACATTTCGCTTCAGGGTGGAAATAGTTTCTCGCCTCTGTGATGCAAGGGTATCTGGTCAAAAATATCGCTAAATTAAGTGAAAAGATGCAGTTTCTAAAGTTTATAGTACCGGTAGATCTGCCTATATAACGGTTGATGTGCAGTGTTGTGACCAAAAGTGTTATCAGTTAACCAGCAGGAATAAAATATTATTTTGATATTCAATTATTCCGATATTCCATATGTATCAGGATTAGGAAGTATCCTATCGGGGTCTACATCTTCGGTTACTTGAACGTTAAGAGTGATAATCTTCTATAATGCCTGTTTTGCAGTAAAAGAGAGAAAATTAACTCTGCTGGTGGAACCGGTCAGTGAGAAAGTACCGGACACAGACAGTGGTGGCGATCTACACAGTCTGCTCTCCAGAAACAACGATCTGATCCAGCGAAACACTCGGGCATTGAAAACTATCTCGGATACTTTGAAGTCGGGGGAAGATGATACTTCATCGAGGGCGTCTTTTCTCTCTGGTGTCCGTAGGCAATTTAAGGTTCGTTCCTAGTGCATATCGCTTCAGGATAGCACGCAAGATTAATGTCACTTTGAAAACAAGTTTAAACTCTCTTTTTGTGTCAACTCATAACATTACATGACCTCTCCAAATCTATCATCATGCATCAAGATTTTCTCTGTCAAGGTCCCCCCAAGCTAGAAAATTATGTTCAAGGTGTTTGCGCTTATCACTGAATCGGTGGCTTGTTTGTGTAATAGGCTACAACTTATGAAGTGAACATACACCTTCGACTGCCATCATCCCTAGTCAGGGTTCGTTTGACAAAGACGAAACATGACAGAGAGCGGATCAAGTCGTGTTGTTACTAGGACTTCCAAATCGCATTCATGACCCCAGGACCTCTTCGAATAGGCCCATATTTGATCGGATTAAAGTATATTTCATCCGCCCTGGTTGTTTTGGATTCAGATATCCATAACCCATGCGTATCCTAAGAACACAGTGTTTGTTTGACCCACATGCACCATTAATCAATTACATGTCATTCAGTCCTAACATCAGACAAGAATCAAAAGCATTGTCTATCCAGCGTTTTCTACTTGGCTTACCGTACGTTGGAATATAACGAGATCCAACGAAAGCAACGAACCAGCCTTTCTCGTCGTCCGTTCATTGGGTGTTATTCTCAGCAGACCTTTGAAGTGTTAGTTGCATATGCAGGGTTAGTACGGATTATACCGAGTAGCACACACAATTACACAGAGGATGTCGGTTACGAGCCTGAACCCTTTTTGAACGCCTGAACGTGTTTAAACGCCTGTCAATTATGACGGAACGAATGGTGTTATGGCGTTGTCCCTCCGTCTGTCCGTGCTCTAGAAAGCTGGCACAACTAGTCCTAGAGTTGTCGCTCATAATTTAAAAGTTGTTTAGTCACCATGTGAAGATTTGCATGTGACTTATGGACATTTTCCCCTGAATTTTAATATCCCTTAATACTAATTCCTTACTTTCGCAAAATACTCTTGTGAAAGCAAAGTTCTATATCTAGATCGGATCATCTGCAAATTTGGTGCATAGTATCGTCACATGTGTATGTGTCTTTTTCTACTTTCTCTAATTGTTTTTTTCTAGAATTATGCCGCTTTGTCATGGAAAATACTCACGTAAACGCAACAAGTCCTGGAGTTCTTACTCATTTCGTTTGCAACTTGGTACACATCATGACCATGTGAAGAGGTGCATGTGACAATTTGGTGACATTTTATTTACGGCGTTATGACAATTTATCATCAAAAATACTCTCGTGAATGTAACTACCCCTGGAGTTACAATCAGATCGTTCTACAAAATGGTAGGCCACATATTATTGTCACAGTATTAACATGCACATATCTTTTTCGAGATTCCGATACTATTACCCGAGAATTGTGCCCGTTTATCATCGAAAATATTATATAATAAATCTGTTTTTCTGGGTTGTATGAGGATGGACATTTAGTAGCGCCAAACGGTAGCACTCTTGAAATCTTGGTTTCAATGTCCGTGTTAGTCTTTTTAGCAAAGAAAAATAGCTGGAGCGTAACCTGGATTTATAAGACTCCAACTTTCGCAGATAAATCTGCTTCTTCAAGTTTGAGGTGAGATGGTCAACATAGGTAATGTATACACGAGGGCTGTAAAACTAGCACAATAGTCCATGGCTAGAGAGAGTAATGCAATTACTATGCAGTATATCAAACAATGAAATGGGCTAGAAAGCGTGATAAGGACACAATAGATCAAAGAGTAGTGCCAATATATCATATTGATATTATAGTTGGTCAGAGGGACGATTAAGGGGTTTCGTTTAATACCTTTCGTTAAGCGGAAGTCACTCGATATATTCCACAAAACTGACATTTATCATGCTTATAGACAAATAGATATTCATGTCAATTGAGACTGAATATTAAATTGAGTACAGTATACCAGTATCCCTCTATACTGTCGACAAAAGATACAATTTTTGCTATCTGTTGGGAAAACTCAAATGTACACTTGATTTTCAGCCTACCTATACTTTGGATATCTAACACGCGCTTGTCTCTATTGTCAGAAATCGGCCTGGTGTAGGGCCCATTCTTGTGGCTAATTTCAATCAGTAATACATGTACAAGCGGTAAAAATATAAGCAAAGAAATTGAATGTTCACCATGTTATTTTTTTTCCAACATAGTATGTTGAGTGCATATTTTTGACTGAACCGTAAAATTCCATTGAAATCCATGTTATTTATACTAAAATGATCCATATAAAAACAACATGGTCAAAACATATCATATTTTGGATATACTCTTCATTCAAGTACTTCAAGATAAGATTGATAAGTATTGGTCTCAACTTTTTATATCTGTGAAAGGTAACGATACACCTTGAGTGTTTTAGAGAGTACTCTGCCATTGGAAATGGACTACGATACACCTTGAGTGTTTTAGAGAGTACTCTGCCATTGGAAATGGACTACGATACACCTTGAGTGTTTTATAGAGTACTCTGCCATTGGAAATAGACTACGATACACCTTGAGTGTTTTAGAGAGTACTCTGCCATTGGAAATAGACTACGATACACCTTGAGTGTTTTAGAGAGTACTCTGCCATTGGAAATGGACTACGATACACCTTGAGTGTTTTAGAGAGTACTCTGCCATTGGAAATGGACTACGATACACCTTGAGTGTTTTAGAGAGTACTCTGCCATTGGAAATGGACTACGATACACCTTGAGTGTTTTAGAGAGTACTCTGCCATTGGAAATGGACTACGATACACCTTGAGTGTTTTAGAGAGTACTCTGCCATTGGAAATGGACTACGATACACCTTGAGTGTTTTAGAGAGTACTCTGCCATTGGAAATGGACTACGATACACCTTGAGTGTTTTAGAGAGTACTCTGCCATTGGAAATGGACTACGATACACCTTGAATGTTTTAGAGAGTACTCTGCAATTGGAAATAGACTACGATACACCTTGAGTGTTTTAGAGAGTACTCTGCCATTGGAAATGGACTACGATACACCTTGGTGTTTTAGAGAGTACTCTGCCATTGGAAATGGACTACGATACACCTTGAGTGTTTTAGAGAGTACTCTGCCATTGGAAATGACTATGTTGACTTCTGTACGATAATATCATGACATCCCTGAGTTGGAAGTTTTCCTGTCTAAATCTCCATCTTTGAATCATTATCTTGGTGTCTCAGACAGTTATAGTTGTCGGGAATTATTATTTTTTTCTTACAGGTTATCGTCGAAGTCCGCTGCTCCATCTTGCAGATCATCAACCTGAACATTCCCGAGGAGCACTTTGAAGCGGAAATCTTGTTGGAAGCGCGATGGAAAGATGCCGCATTCAGGGCCCTGAGGGACACCGTGAGTTATAGTTATTTCCTAATTATTAATATTAACCACCAGTTATACTTTCAGAAGGATATATGGTCAGTCTGACCAAGCATGACCAAACCAAACAAGTATGGTACTGACGTAACTGACCATACTTTTGTTGGTCAAATACCCTGCTCGTCCATCACTTCTGTGATCTGACATTATTTATGGTAAGTCACGTCTAGAGTATGTCGCGTCTGGTCGGGTCGTTTATTCTTCTGATGGCTTCATGCTACTTACAAAAATAAGACTTTTGGCTTTACATTCTGGGCTGTCGACAAAATTGGTTTTCCGTGCATTTTTCTTTGAAGAAAAAAACCCACAATTATGAGTATTTTTATGGCTCTATAGAAATCCAAATGGCTTTTGCAGTTGCTTTGTTGAAAAAAGCATTTGCCTCGGGCTTGAAAAAACTACTTTACTGGAAGAACCCGAAAGATTTGAGATGTACCGGTATACAATCAGGTACCGTTCTTTTTACATTTGGCTCTTCATTTCTTTCGAACCGTTTGTGTTTAAACTTATTGACTGCAGCTGTAATTGCAGTACACCAAGATTCCTGGGAGTTTTAAAGAACATTATGGTAATTGCAGGACGTGTCCGTCTCGTCTCGTATAATACGCGTACGAGAATAAGTTATTATTCCCCAAAAGGGGTAGACGTAGCGCCTATAGTCACCAATGAATAATTCCTTCCAGAAACTTGATGAGCAGAAGTTTTAGCGTTGTGTGTATCATCTGTCTGATTTGGCTTACGCTCAGACGAGGGGTCTTTCGAGCACACGCGCATCGAGTAAATTGAAAGCTTATATGAGATACATTCAAACTCTTTGAAAGTTTCTCCCTGGCATGTCGAGAAATGTTGGTCCGGTGCATCTTTTAAGATCAATGACAAGACTTGTGAGTATTCCTCAAAATCGACAGGCAGACGTAAGATTACGACAGCATCAATACAGGTTGAATGGATTGGAAAAGCGTTCCAAAGGCTGTTGCTGTCTGAGATGTATGACAAATCTTCAATTGTTTTTTGCCCTACTGTTTTCTTACCGAAAATATCGGCCTCTTCGAAGCGAGGTTGAAAAAAACATATCAACGTCTCATGAATATGTTTGAAACGCTTTCCTGTCCAGACGCATCAGCTTGGGTTAATGTATTACTTCAACATATTCTGATTTGATGAATACTCACAATCTATCAGCGTATGCAATTTACAGTGGACGACAATTGTAGACCAGATGTCGGATATTGACAATTGATAAGAATTTCATCTATATACTCACATTGATCCCATTACGGCTATTCCTAATTTCGCCAACTTTAACTTCTCGCCTTCTTATACATTTTCAGGAATTCGCATCGGTGGACTTCGACAGATATTGGAATCCCAAGCTTATCTTGTCTAATGTGAAGGGTGATTTAGACGTTGACAATGTGTTCCAGTTGATCATACCTTCACATGTGGTCTCCGAGCACCCCACTGTTGTTATGTTACGGAAATGTAAAGGACGATTTCACCACAAGTTTAACCTGCAACAATACCCGTTCGACACCCAGGTGAGGATTTTGAACCACACCACCTAATATAACTGCACAGCTATAACTATTGAGCACATCTGCTTTACATGCTCGATCGCTGCGCCTAGAAATGGCCGTAACTCAACATTGTTATGTGTTCTTTCAAATTTTTGGTGCACATGATGATATCGTCTATGTATTGAATACCATTTCAACATTTTTTCCAAACAGTTTGCGATGGAAAGATGGTGGTGCACTCACCATAACGAAATTACAACACATATAAGGGAATCTGAAATTATCAGATTATAATAATTATCAGATTATCAGATTATTATAATTATCAGATTATCAGATAAGGCATAATCTGAAATTGGAATAATCCATCCTTGCCTTGAAAGCCAACTTCTGCTTTGAATTTCAAACAGGGGAACTTGCAAATACATTCTTATCCTTTGTCAACTTACCAAATATACCCTCTGCATTGAGCATTATTTAAATGTCTTGATGCACATGTCCGATTGTTTTTATTTCATCTCAACGACCAAGTTTACACTCTGACCCATTTTTTATATTCTCCCCCGCTGCATAGCAGTTCAAACGCAGGTCCACGCTACATTCCATATGAACCGGAGTGCAGAGTTTCTCTATATAACATATTGACCACTGGAAGTCTTTCCGTCATCTTTTGGAACAGGACCCGTTTGGCACGTCTGCTGTCTCGATTAACGACTTTTTGGGTCTACCACTTTTCCAAGATCAAATTATTATTAAATATACTGTAAAATGTTTAAGAACCGACTATTAATATCGCTCCATTTTTATACAACCCGTGTTATGATAGCTACCTATTAAGCTGCACAAGCTTGGGTGGCAAAGAACGAATTGTTTGTGTGACTTCCCCTGATAAGTGTATAACCATGCGGACTGAATTGTCTTCTTATGAAAATAGAATAATTTAAATACTCACATAATAATTTGAATACCGTAAAGACTTCCGGTGGTGACGTTAAATTTTATTAACATAACGAATCGGTCTAGATCCATTCCTGCTCACGGGAATAAGATTCTGTTAATTCGTCCAACCCATGCTTTACTTTAATGCCTTTCCAACCGACCTCATAGTCCTGGGCACAACATTGATATCGGACGAACCATAATATTCGGGCATGTATCTAATACCGTTCAAGCCGGTGAAAAGGGTCGTGTGGTCATGCCATTCACATGAACATCTACAATAAAAGCGTGACTGAGATACAAATCATCACAGGGACTATGTTTGGTCCTTGAGATATATTTAGATTACAACACATATAAGGGAAGTGGGAAGAGGTGCCGACATACTGACAGAGCCACATGACTTCACAGTATAGTCTTTCGGTTAACTTATTCTAAAGCACATATCATGCAGTCAGAATATTGACCTTTGGGGCCACGTGACTTCTTGCCTGGCAGGCATATTTCCCACCGCCACTGTATGTCGCGTTTAATTTTTAACTCTATGTAGTTGAATTATGCTGCTGGTTGATAGCAAAATACGAGCGTAGCGTGCAAGATCTATGGCGTTACGTTTCGTAACTCATGGTACTCATATGAACAGTTGCAATCAAAGCGTGACTGAGATACATCATTCTTTAGATGACGACTTGACAACAAATATTATGGATTAAGAATACTGATCAGCGATACGGATTTGATATTTTTTGAACATCATGATGTCTTGCCGGCATCATTGAAAACTGTTGACCGCTTCTCTCTTGCAGGAAACAAGCCTATGTTTATGTATACTATGATTGTCTTTTTGAATTTGGTGCTAATAGTGTTATATGGAATATGGAATAGGTCTTTGGATTATGGACGCGGATATTCTCTAATGGACGACGGCTGAATTATGAATGACGGACTAGACGCTTGTAATTTCAGTTCCCGAGACTTAACGTCTGTATAAATCATTGTAAGTGTAGTTATTTGTGATTGTAGTCCCAAGGTGGAGAATGAAGCCGTTGGTCGGGATCGGGCCTCACCGACTTGTGATATGAACAGAACTTTAATTCTATTTTCCTCCGTTCCGTCCGTTTCTTTAATCTAACAGTCTCATAGATAATCGTTTGCCAACAGTCTGTTGCTGGGCCGTGCGGTCATGCCATTCAAGGTGTCCACATGAACCACTATAAAAAAACGTAGCTGAGATACAAATCATCATAAGAATTATTTTTGGTTCTGGTGATGCATTTAGATATTATGTAGTAAGAATATTGGTCTGTGTGGTCATGTGACTTCTTTTCAGAACCTCGGCATCTTTACCCACCAATATCGTAAGTTGCGTTCAATTGTTATCTGCGGATGGACTTTCATTCCCCGAGAATCTATATTGAGTCATTGTATGTGTACCGGGCAGCTATTTGTGATCGTTGTTACAAGGTGGAGAATGAAGCGCTTGGTCGACGTCGGGCCTCGCAGACTTGTGTTCTGCATAAGAAATTCTGTTCCACCAGCATTCTCCCCGTTTGGGCCATTTCTTAAATAGAACGGTCACATAGTTAACCACTTTCGACCAGATGATTTGATAGGGCTGTTACATCATCACTCTTGAATATTTGAATCTGATACCGCTCAAACCGGTGATAGTGGCCGTGTGGTCATGGCATTCATGGTGAATTCCAAATGAACACCTAAAATAAAAGCTTGGCTGAGATACAAATCGTCATAGGAATTAGTTTTGGTTCTTGGGATGCATGTGGAGTTTTGTGACTTCTCGTAAAAGGTTATGTTTTCTATATGATATATTTTCGTGAGTATAGAAGTGATAAAAATAATAACGAAATTTACCATCGTCTCGTCTCGGTTTGTACATTGGACATGTGCAAATCAGACAACTTTACAAGTAAATAGTTATATCAGAGGTCACAGATGTCCATTTCATAATTATACTGACAAATAACTTCTTGGTTATCCAATTTTCGTTCATTTGTTTTGCAGGAGCTCAGTATACGAGTGACGTCAGCCCGATCGACCAATGAAATCAATCTCTGTGAGAGTCAAGTACGCAGGAGCATGATTCACTTGGAGGCTGTTCAAATCAGCCGTGATTGGCACGTGTATAGTCATATTGACGTGTCTAAAGACTGTGTGTCTGATTTGTCAAGGCGTATTGTGACCAGACCCGTACTCACATTCCGATGTTATGTCTCACGACGGATAGGATACCTGTGGTGGAATGTTTTTCTCGAAGTGGTCAGTACGATCCAAGTAAACTCCTATGTTAGGCTGTATCTCGTAAACCGCTATGAACAAACCTCTTGTGAGTTTGAACCAGATTTCAAACGGATAAGTCAACCAATCAATGACATTAGTTTTATGGAACAGTGTACAAAGTACGGCCTTCCAATAAATGCGATCGAAAGCACGTGTGTACAGGGTAGGATAGAAGAAACACCGGTCGCCATGAAGTGCAGATTCAAGACAAATCAATGGATTGATTGATTATAGAGATCAAGGCAGGATGAGCAATTAATATCTAAGCTGGTTATGATCATCTTTAGATAGGCGTCCCCAAGTGGATATCCCATCTTGGGACATCCAATTTCTTGTTGTCCAAATCCATACCGGTACATTGTAGAGAACTGGTGTACTGGGACGTTATGGTGAAAACTGCCGTCGAGTCCTATGCGATCGTTAAGGAAATTTTTTCGATTATACGAGTATAGATGGTAATTAAAATGTTGCCATACATTATATGTAATAAAAACTTAAAGTCGCCTGAACTGTTCCTGAATCATAACATCCTTGTGTTCGTGTTTCAGTTCCTGATTGGCTTGCTCTCCTTCATGACTATGGCCATTGCCCCAGACTCAGCAGTACGTCTCTTGGCCGACATCATCCTCGTCATCACGCTTCTTGTCTTCCGGTTCCAGTCAGCGCAAACCAGCGAGAAAGTCTCCTTCTTGACATACTTAGTGAGTACAACTGCCTCAATGAGTACAATTTCCTCTATCTACTCATACTTAGTTGTAACTGCCCCATCGTAATACTTAAGTGTCTACAAGTGCTCTCTTCTTGTTTACTTAGTGCACTTGGTATTTTGGAATGATCAAAAACACCTTGCATTGATTTATTTTAGTCTGAATTCATTGCGTTAATAATGGCTGACCCTTTACACACTGTGAGATGGGGAGTCGGTACAATATTTTATGTGGACGTTCCGCTAGACGTTTGATCGCCTAAATATGACAATGCTTCGAAATAACTCTCCGAAGCAGAAGTGGGAACTGCCGCTTCCATAATCCTTAGTGCCTCTCCACCCAGACAATGTAAAATATTGTGTTGGTGTTATTTTCAGGATATTCACACAATAGCAAGCATATTGTATCTCATTTTGGTGTGTCTCATGAACGCTGTATCGGCCGTCGTGGTGCGGGAACATGGTGGGAAGCTGGAAATGGCACCAGATGGCGCCATCATCGTCGTCATGACATTTCTCTACGCCGGCTTTCACGTTGTTCTCATCGGTTACATATTTGTCACAGTGAGTGGGACATACATTTTACGGAATTTACATCGTACCGGTATCATGTGGGCATATATAACTTCATAGAAAACCCCATTGTATGATACGGAATAATTTTGTTCCATGTAAAAGGATCCGTTATCTCTCATAGAACATAATTTCTGTGAGTTTAACACAATGTGTATTTGACTAAGTACCACAAACATAATCCATATCTTAATCAATCACCAATGATCGTCCGTAATAAAGGTGCAATTTTATTAAATTTTGGTATAATACTTTAAGATGAGCCGTATGAATCGATTTGTTGTTTTTTTTAGGTGTACAAAACGCGCAAGATTGTCGCCACGAAGGAAGAAGAATACACGGTATGTTACATAGATATATGGAATTATTTTTCAGAAAATTAATAGTCATATTTGAATGTGTTCTCCCAAAAAAAGTGCAAACAAACTGCAGAGATTGTCGAGTTGGACTAACATTCCCATAGACTTTTATTCACTTGTTTAGAAGTTGAAACTGAAAAAATAGGGTATAGTAATTAGTGATCGATTATGTGAATTGTCGTCTTGCCCAGATAAGGTGACTCCTTCTGCGAAGTTCGAATCCACACCTTGTGATCGATGCGTTAATGTTATGGCTTGATTTAGCTCCCCTTGATGTAGGCACGAGTGTAGACTGTAGTACTCTCTGTTAAATCAAGATCAAGATATTAACAGACAGTGATAGTGTACTGTTCCAGCTGTCTGCCCTTCATTGATTGGTCATTCGACCCCGCCATTTTAAACTAAGACGAGCATTCTCATTGGATCACTATTTATAGGAGCCACCCCAATCTTCATACACAACCACGTGACTGTCTCACTTAACCGATGACATAGCGCGGCCTCGTTTTCGATTTCAAAATCTGGCGTCTAACTGGGAAAATGTTGTTGCATCAGCCGATCATTGGCCCTTCGAAGAAGGGCCCAATACTATAGGCTAGTACGAGTAGGAACGAGTTACGCCCCTTCCTGTTATATCTGACCGACCAATCAGAAGAGTCGTAACAATCCAGATTTTACACGGACTCACAAAGACAAATCACTTTTAATGCAATTCAGTTAAAATTAAATCCTATCTGCTCCCCCATTTGGATATGTCGCGCTTGCAGTAACACGGTAGTCAACCAATCCCAAGAACTCTTCATATTGCTTCGAAGGGAACGTAATGGTAGGTGCGTTTTGGTTGGCTCAGACGATCAGACGCCACGCTTGTGGGGTATCTCCTGGTGTTGGTGCGCTCCCGCCATGTTGGCACCATAATGCAAGGTAGAATTATGGACTGGTACTTGGCGTAAACCTTGGGTTAAAGCAGAGACCATGACCCTATCCTCCCTCCCCGACTGCTAGTAAAATAGTTAAAATGCGGCCTTGATGTCATAAGACTATTAAATATTCATTACCTCTGAACACCAAATTCAACTGAAATCAGTAAGATTCTACATAACGAAATATACAATTGGAGATCATTGATAGGGTATTAACGTATTAAGATTGCTTTCAATGGGTTAAAACATTTATGATTGACCGTAACCTGGGCTATAATTCATCATAACGAAGTTTATTGTTTCAATAGTATGCCGACTAAGGTTAGATATATTACTTATGATGTATTATAAGTTTTTTTTGAAAATTATCTATGCTTAAAGCATGAGATGAACCAAAATTTAACTTTTCTTATCGTCTTATTCTTTCAGGCTCGTCTTGCGCAACAGTTTTCTGCCGGATCTCCAGATATCTCCTTTGGACCATGGGAACATGGAATCAACGACACAATTGGCCATACTGATGCTTCTATGCTCTACTGAAACTCGTCCGTCCGCTCGTCTAGCCGCTTCTCAAACATACATTTTCCAAGGCTCGACGATGAGAATTCACCTTCTATATTGTACAATATACATGACATTATATGACTTAGAGAATGCGAAAATTATCAGTTTTGATCCCATCACTTTCCTTCTTGCTTTGTTTTAGACCAGCTACTTGGAAGAGGATAATTGTCAATCACCAGAACTTACAATAATCGGTGTCCATCTCTGAAAGCACGCAACACGTCCTCATTAGCATGGCCCATTGTCCTATGTAAATGCATGGAACGTATATTGCCTTCAAGGGCGATGGGTTCTCAAATAATGGGACTATCAGTGACCAGGCTGGTTAAGCAATCTTTATAGTCCCCGAGTTACCAGCATATGGTCCTTCTGTAATAAGAGAGCTATGAATTGTAGTTGAAAACAGACTCACTTCTTGTTTAACTATCGTTTTACCTGTATATAAGAGACTTGTATCTTCAATGGAATATAATTTCCATGTCGTTTTTTTCATCATAAACTGAATATATGTCATGTCTATAGATAACTTAAAATGAATCAATGACTAGTCGTTTTTTGTGTATATTTTTGGTTTAGATAACTTGCTACACATTCTGCTGTAACATATTTATTTCATATTTGTGAATTACCCGTCGATTATTTAACTATGTATAACCCTGTACATACAGCCGACTTTTTTGGAGGTTTCGTTGAGTATCCTATGTTTACAAAGCGAACAGTTATCACACATGTACACCTCAAAAAATGGTTCTTTTCACTGATATACAAGTTGAGGTAAACTAGAAACAATATGGTTATTATCAACCAGATTGGATCCAAATCGCTTGCCTCTGGAGCGACTTCATGATTTTGGTTCAACGCCAGTGTGGAGGCTAAGAATGTCCGGTGGCTACGAGTGTCCGGCCCCTATCTTCTAGTCCATTTAGGACATTTGTCTCCACACTGGGGACAAGTGTCCGTCCTTGGTTGCAACAGAAAAGGATATGAAAATGGACATTCTTATCCATCACACCGGCACCAGGGCAGAACTGCGACATGTCTAATGTCGCCGTATCGCTGAATCCTCGGCATGAACTACAACGATCTTCAGATATACCGCGGATATATTATAGCTCGTGCCCAGGTTGGATTTTAGTTCTGTGAAGCTAGCACTAATTTTGGTTCAAACTGTGTAACAGAAAAAAACCCTGAAAGAACCAGACCTGTTAATGATGCTGAAAAGTTTTATTCATGGCATAAACTATTTAAGTTGGTATCATCTGTTGTAAAATATACTCATTAAGGCCTACTGCATTTTATACATGTATGTAAAGTCCAGAGGATACCTATTGTTGCTTCAATGTGTTGGTTATTGTCCACAAAGGGGGCAATTTGCGGCAATTTACGTGGAGCCATAACGCTGAGTTTTTGCAAGCTCCAAAGAAGACTTATTGAATTCAGCATGTTGCACGTCTTCGTATGAACCACCTGTACGCGTATACCGATGTGGAGGCTAAGAATGTCCGGTGGTTAAAAGTGTCCGACTCTTAACTTCCATCCCAATTAGGACATTTTTCCACATTAGGGATAAGTGTGTCCTTGGTTGAACTAGACAAAGATATAAAAAGGGACACTTAGTACCCTCCCTGGTATGTAGATGTATTATACTCCATCTCAAAGAATGTTTGAAGAAAAGATTGACGTCACGCGGCCCTGATTCACACAGGTATCCCTCCATCCCGGATGCCCGGATCCTCATGTTTTGCCATATTTGTTACATCCCTTGTATTTTATAAATATATATATGTATATGTAAATACGACGGAATCGGAATGAATAAATTTACAGTCCATATAATAATCTACGGGTAACAAAGCATGCGCTTTTATATAACATATATATTTGAATAAACAAATATCCGAACTATATCCATGTTTCTGTTGGAATGCACATCTTCATTGTTTTCCGTTGTTATTGTCCCAAGACCCCGGAAGGCAAATTCTGAGATTCCCATAATCTGTCAGTTTGCAAGAAGAATCCAATTCACTTTTCTATAACGAGTTGTAGTTCCGACTGTTGGCCTGGAAAGAAAATTGCACTGACTGAACAGTACCGCGCATGATACATCTTCACAACTCCAGGTAAATCCTAAATCCTCACAGAGGGTTTACATGGTCATTTTTGGTGATTCGATTGAGCTATTGATTCGTTGCCTCTATTATATAATCTCGTATATTTCATATCCGGCGGTTGTTTGAATTAGTTGTCGGTATCCCAAGCCTGCGGTTTTTGTTTTGAATCTCGATGTCGATTTCAGTCTGACATCAAAGTAGTTATGCCGGCGATGAAATTCAAACTTGTCACATCTCAAACCGTGCAACGGACTGGCGTAATGAGCTAGTTGAGCGCATTCACTGATTAGTTTTATTAAAGAAAACCCCTGGATCTATTTATATTCAGAACGGGTATGGGCAACTAACCAAGCCAGTGTATCGATCCTAACAGATGAATCGATTCACTGGCTCGCGAAGATGCGCATGATAACCAAAAAAGAGAACCTATACAGATTGCAATGACGAAGTCGGAATATCAACAACCAGTAAGTTCGTATGATCTAGTGTATACTCTGTTGCAAGTAGATGATATCCTGAACGTCATCATTTCTTGGGTATACTAAATCGAATATTACACTGAGAGTAGTCTCCCTTAAATATGTTTATATAATGGGGTGTACAAACGTATCCATCATTGGCAATTCCGTTTGCATCAAGCATTGGTGGTTTGCATTCGCTGGCTTTATAATTTCTAACAATCTCTAAACAACAATTCTAGAACTACGACGCTATCACCCAACACAATAATCTCATCGTGGATATAAAATTTGTCTGTCGCTGGTAAATACGTTGTGATTTCGTCTGGCACCCACAGATAGTGTGTCACGGGTAGCATCTTTCTGTTTGGCAGACATAATGCTTTTCGCCGGTAAGAAGGCCTACTTGGCAAGCTACATTTAAAAATTTCCGTACTTGAAATTGGCATGTGAAGTTTCTACAAGGCGTCAGCAATTGCGTTCGATCCTATCTACGCCATGAGTACCAAATGATATATCAGTTTGCATATCAGTCCACGACCACTCACTATGGCCCGTACGCTCTATCCGGCAATAGACAACCAAGTCCCCCTTATTTTCCCTATCCCTATTATTATCGAGTTGAGCAAAAAAATGATAGCCGTGAAGAGCTAATGACTCTGGGTATTCCTACATTGTCATGTTTACCCCATGTTGGGGTGTTTATTTCGCCAGACGTCCTCAATGCTCATCCATTAACATCAGATGAGTTATTTGTTTGAGCTGATCTGTCACCAAAGCTCCCGAGCTAGTGTATCTAATTCCGCTTTAAGCCGGTGCTAGGGGCCGTGTGGATAATTCTTCTCCACATGGACAGCTGCACTAAAAGCGCTGCTGGGATACTAAGGCTACGTCCGAGAATTCACCGTATTCTCGGGTCTGAATGTGAGGTGCCGAGGGAAGCTTTCGTTGGAATTTCAAATTGACTTTCTCGACCAAGTTCTGGGTTAGGACTGATACCCGACTTACCTATGACGTTTCTAAGACCATTCAGCGCATTAACGTCAATTTCTCGTTCAACGTAATGTCGGCGTTTGCATATCGCTCCAATTTCCAAGGGGACTAGAATTTCATGTTAGTTCTTATCGTGGTCCACTTTGTCGTGACCATAAACGATCAAATCATCGATTAAGCATTTGACGCGCTAACGCGACACCAAATCATATCCTCTGAAAGCGAAATAATCCATCGTGAGAAATAAAGGCGATCAGATCACGAATAACCTTATCTTACTCGAGCAAACATTTAGCAGCACCCTGCGAGATTTCGGTTGTACAGGGTTCGAAAGGCGTGTGATGTGTCGTGCTGTGCGATGTCGATCGTCTTCTGTCTTGAATCGGTTTAAAATAGAGATAGACCGACTTTGAACTTAGAGGCAGCCTTGATGAAACATGAAAATTGACATTCGATAATAAGTATTTTGCTGTTGCTGTCGCAGTGAGATTGGTAATTTCACACAAGCGTCTGGTCCGTCATTCATAATTCAGCCGTCGTCCATTAAAAAATATCCTCGTCCATAATCCAAAGAGCTATTCCATATCCCGTATAACAGTATTAGCACCAAATTCGAAAAGACAATCATGGTATACATAAACATAGGCTAGTTTCCTGCAAGAGAGAAGCGGTCAACAGTTTTCAATGATGCCGGCAAGACATTATGATGTTCCAAAAATATGAAATCCGTATCGCTGATCAGTGTTCTTAATCAATAATATTCGTTGTAAAATCGTCATCTAGAGAATGATGCATCTCAGTCACGCTTTGATTGTGACTGTTCATATAAGCACCATGAGGATATTGAAGTACATGGGTTCATACGGCCACTAGACCCGGCTTAAGCGGAATTAGGCACAAGTTACGAAACGTCACGTCGTAAGTAGTAGGGAGCAACTCGATTCATTACCGTTTTCCAGGGAGGTAACTCTTGGTTCCCTTTTTCCACCAGGGGGCGCTGTCCCGTATGGCCTCACTTCCGGTCTGGGTGAATGGAGCGTGACCTCTGTATGACGTCACTTACGGTTTGGGTGAATGGGGCGTGACTTGTGAGGATGATAGGAGATGTACTGACCTGTCTGTGGGGATGTCGTTCATCTCCGTGTCTTTTCGGTGAGAGGAGCATATACTGAGGTTTTTCAAAGTAGTAGGGTCTACTGAAATCCGGTCATATTTTGCCGGGGGAGGTAACTCTTGCATCCACCAGGGGGCGCTGTTTCCAGGTTAAAGGTATAGGGAACTCCCCGTCATCTCCCCAAGAGTTCCGCCAGGGGAGGGCGGGGGCGCCACCAGCTCAAGGTCACTATAGTTCCGGCAAAGGGCCCCTGGGCATGTATTCTTCCGCGGTGATGCGGTCTGGTGGTGATGCGGTCTGCCTCCGCGGAGAAAAAGTAGTCCCCAGACTTCAAATACGCTGCATGGTCCGATTGGGTCGAGTGAGGTATCAAAGTGAAGCATTCGTGAAGGGGCATCCAGTCATGGGTGGGTGCATGCAAAATTAGGATTTTTTCCCGAAACTATAAAAAGCGGAACACGGACTTTACCCCTAAAATAAGGGAAACCCCCTATGAACTCTAGCCAAAAGGGCTAATATCGGTCCCCGGGCTTATTGGGACCTGCTTATCAAGTCAATGGGGTGGGTGCGTGTAAAATTAGGATTTTTTTCCCGAAACTATAAAAAGCGGAATACGGACTTTACCCCTAAAATAGGGGAAAACACCTATCAACCCTAGCCAAAAGGGCTAATATCGGTCCCCGGGCTTAGTGGGACCTGCCTATCAAGTCAATGGGGTGGGTGCATGTAAAATTAGGATTTTTTCCCGAAACTATAAAAAGCGGAATACGGACTTTACCCCTACAATAGGGGTCTGTATTATACAATATAAGGGAAAATGCCTGTATGGGGTATGGGGATGGTCAATTTTTTTCGTGGGCTTTACTATGGCTTGTGGGGTCGCGTTTTTCTCGTCTCGCCAAGAAAATGACTGGGAAGGGTCCCGGAGCGAATCGGTGAAATTTTTGGGAAAAGTCACCGAGGTCTGTATATAGGCCCATAGGCTGGCCATGGGGGGTATGGGTTCAACCTGGGAAATTCACACACGTTCATTGTGATATGGGCTGTTTGGATTTGTTTTTCACGTCTCGTCATTTAGAACACGATGGGAAGGGTCCCGGAGCGAAACGGTGAAATTTTTGGAAAAAGTCACTGAGGCCTGGGTAGGCCCATAGGCCTATACTGCATGGCTATGGGTGTATAGGTCCATACGGGGTGGACGTTCTGGGATCTAGGTGGGCCACTAATGGTCCGATGGGGTCGAGTGAGGTAACAATGTGAAGCCTATGTGAGGGGGCAACCGATGGGGTGGATGTGGGGTAGGAATATCGTCATTCTGCGCATGCGCAATAGACAAAGTGTATGGAAATAGACGTTTTGGGATCTAGGGGAGCCACTAGTGGGCCGATTGGATCGAGTGAGGTATCAATGTGAAGCCTATGTGAGGGGGCATCTGATGGGGTGAGTGCGGGGTTGAAATATCGTCACTCTGCGCATGCGCAGTGGACAAAGGGTATGGAAATAGACGTGTTGGGGTCTAGGTGGGCCACTAGTGGGCCGATGGGATCGAGTGAGGTATCCATGTGAAGCCTATGTGAGGGGGCTAGACTAGGGTGTCGTTTCCATTCTGCTGCGCAGGTCACGTGGGTTGTGACGTCACTTCCGGGTTTCACCTCCAAACCCAGAAGAGTTCCAATTTTCCCTTAGACGTCCGGATGTTCAACCTCCGGGGTTTTCCCCGGACCGACCCGCCCCGGCCGCAGCGCGCGCGGGTTACTCCGGCCGCAGCGCGCGCGCGGGTTCTCCAGCAGTGCGCGGATGAATGTCGGGTCAAAAGGTCAAAGGTCACATCCAGGTCAAAAGGTCCAAGGTCTCCCTTTCGGCAAGGTTGGGAGACAATGTTGCGGCATCGATATACAGAGCTTGAACCCAAAAAAGGAGATTGTAAATTAACCTGGGAAGGATGGGCAGTTCCATTTGGGTCAATCAGCGGTCGAGAAAAAGAGCCAATGAGCGATCGATAAAAGAACCAATGGACGGGTACTAGAATTTCGCTCACGGCTGCGCCTACATCCGGGTACTGGGATGCTTTCGCCTACGTCCGCGCCTACATCCGGGTTCTTGTACACCCGGGTAATGTGTTCTGGACATGGATGGGTTAGCTTTGGCTCCATTCTAGGCCACTGATTGGCTAATACGGTGTTCAAAGCCAGTTTCATGCATTATGCTCATATAGAAAACACACAAGACAGGGTTTTTTGGTGAGATCTCATTTTTTTATTCAGTGAACAACAACAACGTGAGAACAACCACGTGAAAACTGAAACCCAGAACAAGGGGCTTGTACATTGAAAGAACTGAAGCCCAGAACAGGGGGCTTGTACATTGAAAGAACTGAAGCCCAGAACAGGGGGCTTGTAAACGTAAGCCCAGAACAGGGGGCTTGTACATTGAAAGAACTTAAGCCCAGAACGGGGCTTGTACATTGAAATGATGGGCGGCCCAGTCATACACGAGTACATCGCGGTCCTCGGCCTTGGGGTACTCGTCAAACATCTGTACGATGGTAGATAAGGTCCTTCCCCGGCATCGATGGTACAGGTAAAACAAGCAATATTGTCCGCACACGCTACTGGTCAGGCTTTGCAACGTTTGACTGTTCCAACACCACGTCTCTGTACCTTGATCCAGGAAGTCTGTTAAATCGGGATGGAGGGGTGGCAGGCCGTACGGGTCAAAGTATTCGCCCTGCTGTTCTGTCAAGTACACGGCCACCCAATGTTCACCGGGCCGATCCATCGGGTCCGTGTTGAGAACGTATGCAGCAGGATACACGCGGTCTAATGGGAACATATCTCGGGCGAACACCCCTTGAAAGACCATACGTGTCCCTGGGTCATTCTCCAGCACGGTGGTTATCTGGTCTGTATCCATGTTAGGTGGAAAAGTCACACAGGACGTTGCGCGCCTTGTCCACTTGAATGATGTTGTCAAACTCGGCGTAGCAGATCACATTGACGGTGGTCCCCAGGGCTCGTGCAAAGTGGATTTCCAACCGTAAATTGCCTTGCTTGGCCAGGGCCAGCTGATGGTCGTTCTCTAAGGTAGGGGTCAGATCGAAACAGAACAACGTGTATCCGTTCGCGTAGTCCTCCCGACTGATCAAATTCCCTTCGTCCTGGTTGATTTGACCGGTGGCTGTAAACAGGCTCTGATAGGCTCGAATGAAATTCCTGCGCCCAAAGTTCGGTGTTAAGGCCGTGGCTCGGACCTGTTGTCCATCCAGATGCAGGGCCACAAAATTTATGCCGAAATGTTTAAAGTCAAACGGATTCTCTGGGTAGGCTCCGCTGAAACTGGTATTTTCCACACAGGGCAGGATCAATCGCTTGTGTACTTCCCCCAGGAACAGGTTTTCTTTGTTGGCGCCCATATTTCCAGCAGGCACAGAGAACACTTTGGTTTGTACACGTCGGATAGGGTACTGGGCTGGTTTTGTTTCTAAGGCTTTCATGTGTCCCAATTGAACGGCTGGATTCGGTTTCACTTTTCGGACATACAGGACTGCGTCTTGGATAACAATCTTATAGTCAGCTGCATGCCCATCTACGTTAATGGCCAGCAAGGCGAAGGTCGGAGGCGCCCGTATCAGTCGGATTTTGATGGGGATCTTGTTCAAGAGGTACCGGTCTTGCATGAACATGTCTGCGTGTAGTCGACCCATGAGATCCACCGAGGCACCGTTCGCAGTGAAAGCCTTCCGTTTGTTATATCCCACATTGTCCACCGTATCCATGTGCTCGGGTGTGTCCTGGTAGAATAAAGCGGCTGTCAGCTGAGATTGTTTAGCCTCTCGGCCATACGACAACAGTGTCTCGATGTAGGCTCGATAGGGGTACGTGTTGGTCGAGTCACTGATGAGTTTGTCGCTGAGAAATATATCCACCTGTTGAAACATCGAGTGCAGCTAGAGATTCGTCGGGCCCACCGTTGCAGCTTGGGTGATTCTGGAGCCATCCCCATTGACGACCTTGGCTTTCACATACAAGTATGTATGGGCTAAATCCACATAGGCCGTATCCGCATTGCTGATGGTGAACTCGATGGGCCCTGTTTCGTTGATGCTGGAGAGCGGGAGATGCTCCACCCATAATCCTTGTTCGGCACTGGTCTGTGTGGGCGGCACGGTCCACAAATCAAATTCACTGTTGGTGGAGGGACAGGACTCGGCGTGGATCAAGGACATGTTTTAAGAAAAGATATCCTGGGTCTTCGATGTGCGTCGTCGCTGGGTCGGTCGTCGACTGGTGCGTGATTTCGGTGGGGCAGCTCTTTTATTCCCTACGGTGCGTTGTGCTTTGGCCATCAAGACACCTCCCGCTTCTTTGGCCCGCCGTTTCAAGGCTTCTTTGGGTGCCGTACCCCCCAAGACATCACCGGCCACTTTCAGTCCACTGCGTACCGCTTGTTTGCCGATTGCTTTCACCCCGCGCGTCACCAAGGGCAGGAACGTTTTGACGATGCTGCCGAGTATGTTCCCCAGCCCATGTCCTCGTTGCATGCGTGCACCGCTAAAGACCGGAAAGCCACCACCGGCCTGTTGGGCATAATAGTCCATATAGCTGCGTGCATCGCACTCGTAAGGTACTTTCATTATGCAAAGTGGGGAGCACGTGCTTGTCGAAAATGACCACTTTCCCGCGTTCGAATGCCACCGGTCGTCCCGTGTCATCTCTTATATCCACCGTGATCGTGTTGATGCCGGTTTGTCGTACGGGCAGGTAGAGCATGTGGGTGAAACTGTGGGTGACTTGATCTCCATACGTCTTTTTAATGGGGACCACCCGTAACAGAGGTGTGTTGATATCGCCCACGATGTGGTTGTCCACCACGTCCGAGTAGACGTAGAGTCCGTACATACCCGACTTCATATCCATCGGGATCTCGCGTTGGTGGGCGGTGGGATCAGCGAACGTCAGTAGATCGAAACCCAGCATTTGCTGTAGGATAGGACTCAGTACGACACTCGCGTTGGCGGTGACGATAAGCTGTGCCTTGTCGTTGTGTGCGTTGTAATCGAAGTCCACGTGATTCTTGAAGGGAAAGGATTTGATGGGTTTTGATGTATTCGTGACCTCCCGTAGAGCCTTATAATGCAACAGTCTTGTCAGCCCACCCATGAACTCCTTGGGGGTATCGTATTGGCCTTCGGGGAGGGTGAGTCGGGTGTTTTTGCCTTCGTAGGTCACCTCGTACCACACTTCATTGGCTCGCACGTTGTACCACGAGTAAGGGTATTGGATATCCACGAGGCCACATTCCCATTGTCCAGGTAAATGCAACGGTTGCGGTAACTGGGTGACGTACTTGGCCACGGTGTTGTCAGGAAACACATGCAGCGAACTGTTACTGGGCAGGGTGAGGTAAAACATGGCGACTGAGCTGTCCTGCTGCTGATGTTGGTTTTAATAGGTGTTCCAGGCCTTGGGCCGTTGTGTCCGGCGTCGTGTTCGTCGCGTTGACCTGCTACGTGTCACGGCTCTGGAGATGTGGGGTGTCCTGATCGAGGGTGGTTTTTTAAAGGCCTGAAAAGAAGGTGCTCGTTGTGGTGGTGGTGTTTTGGGGGGTGACTCCGGTTCCCATTCGGATTCCCAAGAAGGTAGTGGGCCACTCGGCGATTGCTGGGTTCGCTGCATAAAGGCCCAGCGGTGGGGGTTCCCCACCAATTCCTGTGGTACATGCATGTCTTTCAAGCCTTGAGCGAAGACCTCCCATCCTCGAGGATCCGTGTGCGACCTGCGTTGACGCTTCAGGTCATTCACTAAATCCGTCATGTGGGTGCCGGGAACCACCTGATTCTGTACCAGTAGTTCGCCTTTATCATTCCAAGTCATGTTAGGATTCTGTTTCATCCGTTGTAATACCAGGCCAGCTTGTTTCTTGAACGATGCAGGTACACTCTTCAGCACTTCGTCTTCCAACCACTGTGGGGCTGTGGGTGCTACCCCTGGTAATGGCGGCTGTTGGAGCGGTGCTGAGGTCGGCGGTGTGTCACGTGGTGGTGGTGGTGGTGGTGGGGTAGAGAAGGTTTTGTATTGGTCCATGAACGTCATGTACCGTTGAAGCGTCTCATTGTACCGTTGTACTTTCTCACTGTCGCTTAACCCCGGTCTCTGTAAGATCTGTTGCATCTCTCCATCGAGGGTGTTTATGGTCTTCACCGTAGAAGGGACAGGGTAGGGCGATTGGAGGTTTTGAAGGAACCGTGGTTCTACGAGGACCATTTTTTTCGTGTGGTTCATTGTCGGCCGAAGAGTCCACCCAATACTGGACCCAACACGGAAGCGGCCAACGGTGCTAAGATGGCCCCGAGAAGGCCGCCTTTCTGTAACACTTTTTTCTTTTGTGTTTGAGGGACCCGCTTCTGGACTAAGGTTCGGAGACCTGTCTTATGCTTGGCCAACTTGGTCTTCTGAGCCGGAGTCAGTGGTACGTTACCTTTTAACAGGTTGTACCCGATCTCGCACAGACAGCGTACAAGGTCAGGGTCCGCACCGCGTACAATGGTTCGGACCAACTCGGGTGGGGCCGTCTTCAATACACGGAGCGTGGGAGCGTGCTTCCGTACTCGCGCAGACATCATGTACAACTAATGCCAGAACCCACAACTCTGCCCTTTTTATCTACTTCAGAGAACAGAGACAAAGTCAACCATGCTGTTTTATTCATTCTTTGTATTATCCCCATCATCAAACACACACTCCAGCTGGGGGAGCCACTGTGGGTGTGTTTACATTATTTTTGCATGAACACGTGGTGGGCCTCTCCGGGAAAGATGCCGGTCCGTAGTCGAAGGTGGTCGGGGTGGCTCGCTTGAGGTCGAAGAGCATATACCCGTGCTGAGGGGCTGTGGCATCTTTAAAGGCTTCCAACGCAAACGGTGTGCGGCCGGGATACATCTGTCTCGCCAGGTGCAGCAGTTGAGTGGTATCTCTCGGGTTTTTGAAGACCACCAGGTAGTGGGCATTTAAGCTGATGTTCCGATGTTCTTTGTTTTTACTGAACAGATTCTGCACAATGTAGATGATGCTGAGCCGTCGATGGTGGCTGCCTTTGGTAAAGAGTTGGGTGACCCGCGCATCCGTCTCCGCCATGAGATCATCCAGAACCACCAAGGTGTCGGGTTCCAAATAGGCCAGATTGGGTAGGCCTTCCACGAACGTGATGTGGGGCATTGCTGCATACGCTTCCTGCCATTCTCCGTAACACCACATGACTCGGGCAATGGGTGGGGTGATCATGCTGTCGGCGTGTTGAAGGAGCTTCCTGACGAAGTGCGTTTTGCCGGAGCCCGTCGGTCCTGCGATGACGCAAGTGAAGGGATGCTGCCACCGAGGGTCCATGGTTCGAGCTGTATGCGCTGTCGTGGTAACCCGCTCTTGTAAATTTCGTACGAGTGAACTGGAGTGGTGGTAGTGGGTACAACGTCGGTCGTCGTTGTCTGTTCACTGCGAGTGATGATGGTGGTGGGTACAACGTCGGTCGTCGTTGTCTGTTCACTGTGAGGGATGAAATCCGGTGGGTCTTCAGACGTAGTGGGTGTTCTTGGTGTAGGTGTGGAGCTTGGTGTGGAGCTCGACGTGGCTTGTACTGGGGGTGTGGTGATAACTGGGCTCGATACGGGGTTGACTGGTGCTATCTGTAGACCGGTTTCACTGGTGGCTGGTGTTCTCAGTTGGTTAAGAAACGTGCTCACATAGGCTACGTCGTAAAACACACCTCCGTACAACACACTCAGCAGGGTTAGCAGTATCACCACAAAGCCCACTTGCGCTTTGCGCGTTTTGGGAGACGCTGTGTTCAGAGGCAGCTGCTGTTTGTCCATAGCACTGTGGTCGGACGTGGAATGAAGGATGACGGCAGTGGTGTCTGGCTTTATAGCCGTTTCACCTGGTTGGCAGCGACCCAGGAATTGAAGGAACTGGGCCAGCCTTGCCATTTGATGAAATGAAACAGTTTGCCACGTCGACGTTCCGTTTTCAAAATCTGCTCCACCGTGTAGTAGTCTTGCTGTGTTTTTACGACAGACTGTAATTCCGTCTCGTAAAACGTCCCTAGCAACGGTTCCCCTTGAAGATCTTCCAGTTCATAGACTCGCTGCTGTCGGGGTAGGCGCCGTTTAATCAGGAAGTGCTCATCGCTCCAGTTGGGCAAGTAACTTTTCTCAAATTGACCTTTGACTTTACTGATACGTACAGGGTCCCTGACCTTGAACACCGCCTTCGTCGTTCGCTGCGATTGCCTGGGGTACAAGACAGGCCGGACTTGGGCTTCATTGCGTTGGGTCACGGTAATGGGGGCTCTCTCTATACTCCGATGATAGGCTCGATTGTAAGCACTCACAAGTTTCGGGAGAACATCGATGTACCGCCTTGTATTCTTATAGGTGAAATATTTATACATGCGGCCTTTGAATGTCCTGTTGAACCTTTCCACCACGGAAGCCTTGGTCTCGTTGTACGTATGGAAGAAAAACACCTTCTGGGCTTTCAGAAACTGTTGGAACGGTCTGTTGAGGAATTCCATGCCTTCATCGGTTTGCAAGTACAAAGGTTTGCGCCCGGTCTTGAAGATGTCTTTGAACGCCGCTATGAGATTCGCCCCCGTTTTCGTCCGGATGGGTACCACCCACGCATACTTCGATAGGATATCGATGCACGTCAAGATATACCGATTCCCATCGTTGTGTTTGGCAAAGGCGCTCATATCGACCAAATCCGCTTGCCACTGGGCATCTATTCCTCCCACGATGACCCGATTCCGTAGAAAATGGCGACGGACAGATCGATGTAAGGTATAGGTGTCTTGTTTTCTTAACCAATCTCGGACTTGGGCACGTTGTATCCCCTGGGGTTTGGCCGCTCGATAGAGAGCCGACAATGCACTATAGGCCGCCGGACTGTCGGGACTGTAGTATAAGTTATCCAACACCTTCTCCCAGCGCTTCATGGTGACAAATGATGATGGACCCTGGCCCTATCGTTTATTTATAACGGGTATATCTTGGGCCGGAGTTTCTTTCTGATTTTCTTCGTTGGCTTCCACAGTGTCCATGGTAAATGACCAGTCCAACTCGTCTGATGACCGCTTGATAAGCACTTGATCCACATCTACTACGGCATCTTCCAATGCAGACCATAGATCAGGGTGAAGGGTAAAATGCACTGTACCCCCATCTAGCCGAGCCAATTGAGCAAAGAAAGGGCCGCGTCGGATGTACACATCGTGACACAAGTGGATGAGGTCGCCGTCCAGTTCACCAGACAACACCCGTTTGAATTTGGTCCAGCCCTCTCCGGGACAGACGAATGTGAGCCGGGCACGGTTGTGTAGGGTCCGCATCACAGATGTCTCCCACCTCCTCCATGATATCGACCGTATCCGCATACACGTGCAGGAAAACCTCGGGGGTCAAGCTGAGATACGCCAGTATTATATGCTCCGTCATGGTCAGTACGTGAATGATACCAGATTTGACTGTCTCTCGTATTTATAGGGAGAACCCCGTGAGATCAAAGGATCGGGTGGTCAAAGTCTAGCCGGGTAATCAATGGCATCGTCGTCTGGTTCATGGCTAGACATTTGTTCATTGGGTTCTGCCGCTGCTTCTCTCAGGGCACGAGCCCACTCCAACTCGTCTGATGACCGCTCGTCCGGTGTAAACAGCTGGTCCACGATAGGCACCACTTTCTCGAAGGCTGTCCACAGATCGGGGTCTAGGGTGAAGCCTCGCGTAGGGTCTTGGTAGCGGCCCAGGCGTGGGAAGAAGGGTCCACGGTGTACGTAGATGGCATTGTCTATGTGGATGAGGTGTCCGTCGAGCTCGCCGCTCAACACCCGTTTAAATTTGGCCCAGCCGTCACGGTGTAGCGTAACCGTATTCGATACGGTCTCAGCGCGCGACCAGCAAACATCTCCACGGTCTTCCACGAGGGTGACTTTATCTTCATAGACGTGTAACCCCACCCGGGGTGTAAGGGGAAGGATGGCTCGTAGGACTGGTGACATGCTTGATCCAATGACGAACGGTGAATGACACACACACTGTCTGACCCTCGTATTTATGGTGAGGTCCCACTGTCAATGCCACAGCGCCAGGGTCAATAGGGCACAGACTATTGTGAGGCCAACCAGCCGTCGCTGGTTCCGGCGTGAGCGCTCGTGGTCCATAGCCCGAACATCAAGGATGGCTGTCATAGTCCAGTAGTGGTGAGTGATGGCACACCTCTCCATCGAGTGCACTCTGTCGAGGACCGCTTCTGTGAACTCGTTCAGGATCTGCCGTCGCCCCTCGTTGTCGTCGCCATCTGCAAACATGGACCGGACCACTGCTCGGTAACCCGTGAGTGAATTAACCACGGTGGCATGCTGTAAAATGCGAGTCGCATAGGGCTGGATCTCCGTCATGGCTCTGCAACTGTAGAAATGAAGGTGTGGGATCCAGAGGGACGTGTTTTATAGACCATGTCACACATGCGCGCCTAGATGTAGCTCTACGGGTGTAGTCCGTGATACGTATTATTCTGATTGGTTATGTGGCTCCTATAGAGATTAGTACCTTATCGACAATGGGGACTACTTGTTCCAAAGCCGTCCATAGATCGGGGTCCAGGGTAAAACCACCGTCGTTCAGACAGAGGAGTCGAGCGAAAAAGGGAGCGCAGAAAATGTAGACGTCGTCACACAGGTGAATGCTATCACCGTGCAGGTCACCCAACAACACCCGTTTCAAGGTAGTCCATCCTTCCGGTGACAAAGAGACGTGCGCTTTGGGTTCAGACGTACACCAACACCTAAGTCCGCTATCGATGAGGTCCACTCGTTTGGTGTACAACAATAGGGTGCAACCAGGTGTAAGCCTCCGGGTAGCCACAGTCCCTTCTTTCACCTCGGGGTGTAGTAGGTCATCCACCTCGGGGAGTACATCTTTCAGTGCCATCCATAAGGGTGGACAGAGTGTGATATAGGTACCTCCACTCTGTTCCAACCGGGGAAAAAGGGAATCCTCTCCAGCAGTGCGTATGTGCACGCCGACTTCCACGTGCATGAAATCCCTTTCGGGGTCTTTTCCCTGTAACAATCGTGTCAATAGAGTCCAGCCTGATAGCGATAACAAAATCTTCACCTTCTGCGGTGCGTCTTGGACCAGCTCCAGGTTATCGTCATTGACGATGAGGTAGACGTCGGACGTCAGTTGGAATAACGCAAGCTCTGTTTTGCTCGCTGCCATGGTGGGAATGAAAAGCGAACGGTTAGAGAGGTGGCTTTATAGTGTACCTGTTGGGTAGGGTTTTATACACCGTGTGAGTCGTGGGCACTTGTTATACTCGCTTGCGCCATAAGGTCAATAAGGTTAGAAATGCGCTTTTTTCTACTACGCCCTGTGACGGCCCTTCGTGAATGGGCGTAACCTGTGAACATCATAGGAATGTGTCTTTTCGGGTACGTCCGTGTCTTTTCGGTAAAGTCCGTGTCTTTTCGGTAAAGTCCGTGTCTTTTCGGTAACGTCCGTATCTTGTCGGGTATATATGAGGGTCTTGAGGGGGGCGACTGTATGTGACGTGTTGTATGTGTTTTTCTCGGCGACGTCCGTGTCTATCATCCGGGCACATCACGTCTGCGCCTGCATTGGGGTATGTATGAGGGTCTTCATGCGCGCGCGCGCTGCGGATTCACCCACGCACTTCCGGATAACCCGCGCGCGCTGCGGCATCAGATCACCCCCGCGCGCGCGCGCTGCGGCCGGGGCGGGCCCGGGCCGGGAAAACCCCGGAGGTTGAACATCCGGACGTCTAAGGGAAAATTGGAACTCTTCTGGGTTTGGAGGTGAAACCCGGAAGTGACGTCACAACCCACGTGACCTGCGCAGCAGAATGGAAACGACACCCTAGTCTAGCCCCCTCACATAGGCTTCACATGGATACCTCACTCGATCCCATCGGCCCACTAGTGGCCCACCTAGACCCCAAAACGTCTATTTCCATACCCTTTGTCCACTGCGCATGCGCAGAGTGACGATATTTCAACCCCGCACTCACCCCATCAGATGCCCCCTCACATAGGCTTCACATTGATACCTCACTCGATCCAATCGGCCCACTAGTGGCTCCCCTAGATCCCAAAACGTCTATTTCCATACACTTTGTCTATTGCGCATGCGCAGAATGACGATATTCCTACCCCACATCCACCCCATCGGTTGCCCCCTCACATAGGCTTCACATTGATACCTCACTCGACCCCATCGGACCATTAGTGGCCCACCTAGATCCCAGAACGTCCACCCCGTATGGACCTATACACCCATAGCCATGCAGTATAGGCCTATGGGCCTACCCAGGCCTCAGTGACTTTTTCCAAAAATTTCACCGTTTCGCTCCGGGACCCTTCCCATCGTGTTCTAAATGACGAGACGTGAAAAACAAATCCAAACAGCCCATATCACAATGAACGTGTGTGAATTTCCCAGGTTGAACCCATACCCCCCATGGCCAGCCTATGGGCCTATATACAGACCTCGGTGACTTTTCCCAAAAATTTCACCGATTCGCTCCGGGACCCTTCCCAGTCATTTTCTTGGCGAGACGAGAAAAACGCGACCCCACAAGCCATAGTAAAGCCCACGAAAAAAATTGACCATCCCCATACCCCATACAGGCATTTTCCCTTATATTGTATAATACAGACCCCTATTGTAGGGGTAAAGTCCGTATTCCGCTTTTTATAGTTTCGGGAAAAAATCCTAATTTTACATGCACCCACCCCATTGACTTGATAGGCAGGTCCCACTAAGCCCGGGGACCGATATTAGCCCTTTTGGCTAGGGTTGATAGGTGTTTTCCCCTATTTTAGGGGTAAAGTCCGTATTCCGCTTTTTATAGTTTCGGGAAAAAAATCCTAATTTTACACGCACCCACCCCATTGACTTGATAGGCAGGTCCAATAAGCCCGGGGACCGATATTAGCCCTTTTGGCTAGAGTTCATAGGGGGTTTCCCTTATTTTAGGGGTAAAGTCCGTGTTCCGCTTTTTATAGTTTCGGGAAAAAATCCTAATTTTGCATGCACCCACCCATGACTGGATGCCCCTTCACGAATGCTTCACTTTGATACCTCACTCGACCCAATCGGACCATGCAGCGTATTTGAAGTCTGGGGACTACTTTTTCTCCGCGGAGGCAGACCGCATCACCACCAGACCGCATCACCGCGGAAGAATACATGCCCAGGGGCCCTTTGCCGGAACTATAGTGACCTTGAGCTGGTGGCGCCCCCGCCCTCCCCTGGCGGAACTCTTGGGGAGATGACGGGGAGTTCCCTATACCTTTAACCTGGAAACAGCGCCCCCTGGTGGATGCAAGAGTTACCTCCCCCGGCAAAATATGACCGGATTTCAGTAGACCCTACTACCTTGAAAAACCCCAGTACATGCTCCTCTCACCGAAAAGACACGGAGATGAACGACATCCCCACAGACAGGTCAGTACATCTCCTATCATCCTCACAAGTCACGCCCCATTCACCCAAACCGGAAGTGACGTCATACAGAGGTCACGCTCCATTCACCCAGACCGGAAGGGACGTCATACGGACAGCGTCCCCTGATGGGAAAAAGGGAACCAAGAGTTACCTCCCTGGAAAACGGTAATGAATCGAGTTGCTCCCTACTACTGCCATAGATCTTGCACGCTACGCTTGTATTGTGCTATCAGCATGCAATATGTGTCGCCAAATTCGAGAAACTTCGAGTAGAGGCGCTTGGTGTTATAGCCCTGTTTTTTAAGTTTCTGCAACAATGTTTTATGACGTTGATTAAAATAGTCTCATTTAACGCAGGATCTGGCAAATGCTACTGGGCGAGATATGTATACGCCATATGCAGGTCCCACTGAAATACTACTGTCCCGAAAGGGATAGCTCACGATGTCGAAATTGTAATCCTCTCTTTTGTTATGAAGTCGACGAGAGAGAAGGCCCGTTTCATTTTTATAGAGATATAGGTCTAAATATGATGTGCCTGTAGCGCTATCAATCGCATGACATGATAGTGTTCTACTCTGATTATTAATCACCAGTGCTTGGGTCAAATCGTTAACCAGCAAGTTCAAACGTTTGCAGAATCTAGCCAACCAAGTACACATTTCTTTGCCGTGAAACACACATTTGTATGAGTGATAGGAAATTAATCGAAGCTGCCCGACACTCTTCGATTGCCTTATCAATTGTTTCATTGTCAAAATGAAAAAGATGCCGTGCCCATAGTATCTTATTTGTTAGCATCATTCATGTACATACAGCAGTTCTTTTCGTGATCTCGATTCCGTGCAAAAGACTTGTATGTCGTCGAAATCCTTATCCGGTACATAACCCTCAATTTCTAGCACACTCTTTTGTCGACATACCACTGACGAATGCTCCCTTTGACCATATTTGCCGCAAATTGTTGTCTTTAGCCCGGCAACCAGGACTGCTGGCAATATGTGTATTTGTATTTGTAGCATGGAGTATACCTAGATGTTTATTGGCCTGCAATAGATCAAAGATGGTTTAAATACCAACTTCACTAAAACATGGCATATATCTTTCAGCCTTAGACAGCCGCCCGTGCTGTGCTTATCTGAGGGATCTTATAACTTGCCGGTGAATATCTTTTTTGTCATGAAACTTGAAATGAGTACATAAACATTTGGTCAGTTTCTGATAAGGATGGAAGAAGAGGTAGACTAAAATGGCATGTTAACAAGTGGTGAAAAATTTAACAGTTCTTGATTATATGCAGCATGGCCGCGTTGGATTTGAAAATGATCAATCACCATATTCAAAGTTCGCACCAAATCAGTTAAATTCGACACAAACAGATAAATCAGTAATAGCCCAACTCATCGAGTAACTTTTAGCTAAAAAGGTCATTGTCGAGAGAAAACGTTGAGCAGGCGAGTTTATTTCCAATGCTTTTGTAAGATAGCACCGATGGAATGATCCTATATTTGAAGCCACTCAATGAAACTGTCAAGTACCCTCATTTAAAAATGGATACTCTCTCATCTATCATAAAGCTTGAAACCAGGCTGTTTTATGGTTTCAGTAGATCTAAAAGATTCGTATTACACAGATCCACCAGAAATACTTGAGAGTTTACCGAAAGAACAAACTCTGCCAATTTTGTTGTCTACAAAATTGCCTTTCATGCGCCATGAGATCATTCACAAAATTACTTAAACCTGTTAATTCAAATTTGAGAAGAATTGTACATGTTTGCCTTGGATACCGAGATGGCAGTATGTCCACGGAGACTCGGTGGAGGAATGTCCAAAAATAGAGAAATGTAAAAAAAATGCACCATACAACTTGGGACATTGGGATTAATATTTTATGGGCAAAAGACAATATTCCAGCCTTCACAACTCATGCATTTTCCTTGAGTTGTCCTTATTTCTGTGACAATGTCGGTTAAGCCAACACCAAAGAAAAATAATCAGGGAAAAATGTTCAACATACACACTTTTTGACAGAAGGGAGATAACCGCGCAAATGCCTTCACAAATAATAGATATGTTAGTTTCATTGATCACTAATATAGAATTTGGTCATCTTCAATACAGGGCATTAGAACCTGACAAATCCAATTGAGGTTGAACTAGGGTAGATACAATGCGCAGATAAAGTAACCTTTTACTCTGGCACTTATTGGGTTTGTGAACGGGTGCTTACCTGTTCTCTCTCCATGGAAGTTCGCGCGGACACTAGTCTGAATACATCATCCCCAATATGTACAATATGATATCCAATGGCTATCCTCGCTCTAACAATAGAGTAACTAATCAGAATGCTTCCAATGGAGGGCGTCTGGATTGGAATTTACCCAATTTGTGCACCTGATAAATCCCCCTCCAGCAGACTGCCCAGGAGAGACTTAAGATGAAGTTATCAGATCAGCCTATAACTGACCTAAATTGCTGGTTGTAAAATTAAGACCATAGCAAGCAAGAAAGTTTCGAATCGAAACCCCGCAATTTACATGGGGTGCAGTTTGTAGTCATGTTACTGCTGTTGGTAGATGGACACTTACAGAAAGGGATTGTGATATTAATGTGAGAGAATTGAAGGCTTCCTTTCTCGTCTTGATATGATATGAAAACAGTAGTGATAGTGTAGGTAAAGATGATTTACTGTGGATAGACAACACAACAGTGGCGCTTTTGTCAACGACATGGGTGGAACTAAGAATAGATACTTACATTTAGATATAACAGACATTAGCTCAGTTGCCTGGTGTTCAGACCACGATCACGGATAGGGAATGAAGAGTAGTCAATGTCCCATGGAGGTGTTTCTCGAGATACTGTTAGTCGTTGGTGAAGTGTGTGATGACTAGAGGTGGTATTGACATTGATATATTCAACCCATATAGTACTAGATCATCAGCTACATCAACAACCAAACGAAAAGGTGAAACTAGACGAGATAGTGAAGACTGCTGGGCAGCAGTACATTTGTGAAACACTGTGGTAAACCCATATAAAATACAGATAGTAGTTTTGCAACCTTCTAAATACAGCATGATGAAATGTGTAATACTGTGTCAAGCAACAGTTGGTAATATTGCTGAACCGTAAATATATACAATGAACATGAAATGTTTAATAGCTGTAGTTTTGTGAGTGAAATGTAACCGCGTTGTTTTGCCCTACATGTGGTAGTGGATCAAATTGAATGCTGTAGGGAGCAGCTTAATGAAGTTTAAATTGAAATACTTAGCAAAGGTATTTCAGAACAGAATAGCTCAATGAACCGGTATGCGGGTTGTTTATCATTTTAATAAGAAAACAAATGTTAAGCTTAAGATTCTACGTAATTTGTGCTAGTTAATTTGTTTTTAAACGTGCAAACAGTTGTTCATTTTGAACATCTCACGTGATCCGGAAGTGCGAGAATTTCTGACGTTGTGTGCGGACGATGACGTCATCTGACGTAATTCCTCGGAGATAGTTCGGCAGAATCTCAAATGAACTTCAACTTACCGGTAAGCCTCGCTCAATTTTTTATTTACAATAGCATGCCAACAAAATAGAGAGCAACACTATATATATTCGCACAGGTGTATATAGGCACGTAACTGATCACCAATGTTATTGCTGATGTCAACTGTTCCGTTATACCACAATCACCTTACTTTTTATCTTTAGCCCAACGGTCAGGATTCACATTCCTTTCAGCCTGGTTCGCCGGCTTTTGATATCGACGGGGTGAAACAGGCTAAGATGGCGCTCTTTGTTTGAAATCTACTTTACCACACGCAGCGAAACTTGGTCGCCTTCACCGAATTTTCCACAAGCTGACAATTTGCATATAGCTTGACGAGTTTGAAGTCACTTTCAAGCAACATACGTTCCCTGTTTCTAGAAGTTGTTTGCTCAACTAATTGATCTCTGAACATTCCGCCAGCAAACCTGTGAACTAAAAGTGGAGACTAGTTCGCGTAATTCATCCAACTAATCTAACTAATTACAGTTTCATACACAGACCGCTTGGGGTAGAGAGTATGTGCCGCCGTACTGTGTACAGGAAGAGAATCAAGGCAGGAAACGACCGGTGGCCACATCTCAGTGATTACTTAATAATTTTGTACCAAATTTGGTAAATCTCTCGAAAATACCCATAAAAGTGTTCACGTGACAGGGCTTTGTTCCCTTATGTTGTTTAGTGAGTCTTTCCATGCCCTGTTGACGAGGGCCCTTCAGAAGGTAAAAGCGTGTTGGGAAAAGTATTGCGCCACTATTTCTAAAAAAAATGCTAAAAGTCACTTACCGTACAAACATGTATTCACATGGGATTTCTCGACTCTCTATACAACAATCCTTCATCACGACCTTATTGACCGTCTAAGTTCATTAATAGTATCTATGTTCAAGAAACTGATCATAGATATATTAATGTCAAAAGCCATAAAGCATTCTTTAGCTCTACTATACACAAAGGATATCATTCATGAGATGTTTCTTTGTTCATAGAGTTGCTTGTATTTCTCATTAAAAATATCTATGTGAAATTTGGCAACACAATATATCAAAGGCATATAGGTATTCCAATGGGTGCTAATTGTGCACCCCTGTTGGCTGAACTACAGATAGCCCTACCGGCACATCATATCTAGACCTATATCTTTATAAAAATGAAGCGGGCCTTCTCGTCGACTTTATGACAAAAGAGATGATTACAGTTTCGACATCGTAAACTATCCTTTTCTGGACGTAATATTCCAGTGGGACCTGCATATGGCGTATACATATCAAGCCTAGTAGCATTTGCTAGATCCTGTGTTAAATATGACAATTTTAATCAACGTCACAAAACACTATTGCAAAAAAAAATTAAAACAGTGCTATACCACCGAGCGCCTCCAGTCCAAGTTTCACAAATTTGGCGATACATGCTAATAGCAAAACACGAGCGTAGCGTGCAAGATCTATAAAGTTACGGTTTGTGCCTAATTTCGCTTAACCCAGAGCTAGGGGCCGTATGAACCCATGTACTTCAATATCGTCACGGTTTTCATATGAACAGTCACAATCAAAGCGTGACTGAGATACATCAATTTCTAGATGACGACTTTAAAACGAATATCATATGGATTAAGCGATGCCGGCCGGCATCATTTAAAACTGTTGACCGCTTCTCGCTTGCAGGAAACTAGCCCATGTTACTAAAATTGTCTTTTTAAATTTGGTGCTAATTCTGTAATATGGAATATGGAATAGGTCTTTGGATTATGGACGCGGATATTCTTTAATGGATGACGGCTGAATTATGAATGACGGATCAGACGCTTGTAATCAGGTATATCAACCAATCGCGATTGGGCGATTTACCTGAGACACCCCCTAAAAAACACAGACAGATGCATGTACTCTCGACCCCAAGCAGCCTGTGCTTTCATGTCAACCGAGTTATTTGCCTAAACCGGTAGAGCACAGCAAGTTTAGTTACCGGCATTTATGCAGGTTCAGAAGAAGGTAAGTTTAACATAGCGTCTCCTACGTTAATGTTGTTGTGTGTATATATGTGCACGTCGATGGCGCGGCATTGTAAGAAATATCAAATTGCATATGACACTGAGAGTAGTCTACCTTGAATGTGTTTATATAATCACGACGCATTTCTGTATGGAGAAAGATACAATCAATTCGCATGTGGCTGCTCCTTCATCCAAAATAGCACTGAAGTAAACAGGATATTCTGAAATGAAGCTCGGTTTACACATTATTTGTACGTTATCTGCCACATCATAAACTGCCCTAATTGATTGTATGCACAAAGCAAAAACAGAATATCTCCATTAATTAACATGTGAAAGGGTCCCTAGTTGGGTGCTGTGTGGTCGGTAGGTGGCATCCGCCTCACTGGGGTCCAGCAACAAACCAGCCGCCAATGATTCCTGCCAGCGCGGCACACCACCGGTAATGACAGACAAAAACAATATGACCGTTAAGCCTTTTCTTTGTTACTTCAAAATTCTCTCTGTTGGCGGAGAAGTATTTTGAGATGTTGTAAATCATTTAAACACAACATGCTCTATATAGAAACTAGTGTGCTCATGCTAACAGTCATGGCTGTTATTCGGTCACGACACAACCAGGTCAGTGAGTTAACTTATGTTATAGAGGGCAGTGTCCTAGTAGAACGAGGCTGTGAAATGGAGCATGCGCTGTTGACAGTTTGGGTTGACGGAACAGCCAAAGCATTACTCTCAGCTCTCCTGCGCAAATGTGTCTAAAGCTGATATCTGAACGGTAGGAAATATATTTCAATATTGCAGTTAAGTGTGCAGCAAAAAAACCAGTGGTGATCCATTGCAGGTCTACATACAATGTTGTGTTTAATTTGACCTCATTGTATGCACACTGAAAATCAAAGTTCAGCCTTATTTATAGACACATGGGCTTATTTTGGCTCCAAAAATATACTCACCTTTTAAATTGAGTCACTTGGACCAACCCGACTGCCTCCTTTATTAGCACATTGCTAGGCTTTCGGCATTCGATGCATGTGTGTTGACCTGAACATTGAGATTTCTAAGCCGGGTTGCTAATTCGGGCCCCTCCGGAGGTCCCACGGGGCCCGATGCGGACGGTATCTATTTGAGAGGAGCTAAACTCCTTCATTTTCTTTCGGATTAGGAAGCCCCTGAATAGAAGGCGATAGACAGGCGTCTTCTGATTAGAGAGTTTTTCCGTGTTAAGTTGCATCAACCTAAGCGGGTCTTGCCCATCCCTCCCCAGGGTTTGCTGGAATTTCCTCCGTTTTCGATGGTAGGTCCTTCGATGGTAGTAAGCAGGTGACACGGGGTGATATTGTTCAGGGCCAGGACATATATTTAGTTTTGATAAAGTGTTAAAAATCTTCAAGTTGGGCAAAGCGCACATAGATTGGATTTGTTGGCTATCCCTGGGTCTCCACTGTGTCTCGTTGCCGCCTTTCTTTGCATGGCTGAGTTAGTCCCTTTTTCGGCCTTACCTAATCACGGCCGTGGTGGATCCTCTTTAGTCACCTGTGCCTTCTTGCAGTGTTTCTTTAAAGATTTGTTTCCTACATCTGGAAGTAATTCGGATCTGTTCCCTTCGTATAGTTTTCTCAGTGGTAGAGCGTCCTTGGCCTTTCATGCGCAGGTGCCAAACGAGTTAATTCAGCTGGCTGATGACTGGAGAAGTGAGGCTTACCAAAGTTATCTTGAGCTGGGCCTTAAGAAGAAGTTTGTTGGAGCGATATGCTAGAGGTGGGAAATTGCCCCACAATGAATGCGAACTCGGGTTCAACAGGCATGCCAGATGGGTGGAGGGATCTTTCTCTTCCCAGAGAGGGGTCGGCTTCGCTTGGAGAGCCTGTGGCTTGGTGGATTTTATGGCTAAGCATTGTCTATTATGCATTATATTATTATATTTTATCAACATTCATCTTTGAGTACATGTTGCTGCATGCATTTAAACTTTTTTCATCAGTGTGCAATTTATGCTTGTCGACTATGGATAATTCTATGTGTATAGCATCTATGTGTGTAGTCATGTATACACGTTTGCAAGTAACTGATGATATTTTTAATGATATTTTGATGTTATATAAACTGTTCCCCGAAGTATATTTCTGTCCCCACAATACGTTAGAATTGTACGCGGTGTAGTGTGGAAAAATAGTCACATCTATTTTGTCGAATGCGACTGACTTATGTTATTTTAAAGATAAATATGTCGCTACTGTTGTCAATAATCACTGTTTCGATTAAATAACTATTCTAGTTCCTGATACTGTTGTTTCACTGTTGTTCTGTAAATCAATATTTATTCACATATTTTGGCGAGCAGTTTCGCCGATGGACGCCATGTTTTTGAGGAAATCGATAACAAGGTATCACTCTCGAACCAGACTTTACGTAATTTTAGAGTAACTTTCGCCGTCTCCTCTTTTGTAAATGATTGAATTCAACGAAGATCATTCATATTCATTAAAGATTGTAGATATTTAACTTTGGATAATTGATCTAGAGGCAAAGAGTTCGCATGAGGTTTCGAGAGTTTTGGCGCACTTTAAGAATTACTAAGAGGTCACCACCGATCTATAAATAGGAGGACGTCGACGGTATTGCTTCACTTGCTTTGGGCGAAAGCCCACACCGGAATGCGATTAGACGCATAGTAAAGTCACCCCGACTGCAAGGCACGGATTAGATCGTGAGTAGACAAATAAAAGCTTCCCCACGATCCAAAGAAACTCGGGATAAATATAAGCGTAGAGGTAATCTATACGTCAGCATTAACAAGGCGAAAGTTAATGTGCAGTTATTACGGCATCAGCCTACACAGTCAGTCGTGCTTCCCCAAACCAAAGAAGCTCGGGACTACACATGAGTTGTCGCCCTTGATGTGATTGAGAATCTCTTCTAGACCACAGTTGTCTCCCTTGATGTGATGAACCATCCCAAGCCAGATGGCTTCGGGGTAATGCAGGAGTCAAATGAAATCCCCACCCCCAACCTCCGGCAAGGGTCTGGCATAGTGGGGGAGTACCTGGGGATTCACAACATGTTTACGCCCCAGGGAGTGAGGCTTTCACACGTTTTCAGTCCTGTTAATGATGGGATTCAGTTAATATTTCTTTTAACTAGGGATGGGACATAAATTGTATTTGGTTGAGGTTTAGGTGGAGATTCACTTCAATATTTTGCCCCAGAGGGTAGGGCATTGAAGCATTTTAACAACTCTCATTTGCTCTCAAGTCCCCACTAAACCTCGAGGTTGGGGGGGGGGGTCGCTTGACTGCTGCATAACTTGAAGATCACAGCGATCTACCTCCATATTCTTTAAATACACAGTGGTGACGTATATTGAATTGGTGCATCAGAAGTCAGTTTCTTAACATTTTTGGTGCTCGAGGTTACACAGATCTAGATCTATGGATAGATATTGGTGTATTGATATCATGAACAAGGCGAAACAAACCGAATAAATATTCTTATTGAATGAAGATTCAAACAGCATTTCTCCTTTATTCTTTATTGATTATTTGGTGAAATGCACGTTCCAGATGAAAACCGGTGGTGTCAGAACTGATAAATTAAATGTGATTGATAGACAAATAATTAATCGCCATCCTGACCGATCAACTAAGTATTTCTCTCGGGGATTGAAGTACCGGTTGACCGTAACATTTTTGGTGTCCGAGAAGTGGGATTCATAATATACATTGAATCCAGAGATACATACCCATCCCGGAGATTTACGAGACAACGAATCGGCTCAGAGATTTTTGAGATTTTTACCCAATACATAGACTTATAATCTAAATGTAGAAATTACCCAGGCCAGAGAATATGGATATTGGTGAATTATTCAAAACATCTGGTCCAGGACAAAGTAGGCGTGGAGGGGGGAATCTAATGCTCAATCAACTGAAGATGGTACAGCGAGTGAAGTCGAATTTGCTGGTGCACATGTACAGCAACCCCCAGAATCCAGACAAGGTGATGTAACAGATCTATATGGGGAAATGGAGAAAAATGCTGGTGATAATCTTATGACTAGTGATACGCCTGGAGCTGATAAACCAAGAGGTGATCTGGGGAAAGAGGTGTCAAAGATTGTTGGAAATGTACTTCGTGGAACGATGCAGGAGATTCCATTACCAAAGGTGTAGTAACAGAAGCTATTTCTAGCATTGAACTACCCCGTGGTCTACGTCCTATTCGCAGCCAGGGTAACCGGTCCGACAGCCAGGACTGTCACGACAGACCAGTTTCTAGGACTAGACGGAAGACTAGAAGCAAAGAAGAAATTATTCGAACGTCAAGTCAAAGAAAAATTACCCAGCCACCCACCAACAGCAGCTCCAGTAGTCATGATGATTCTGATGAGAGGCGAACTACACACGGTAGTAAAGAACAGGCAAGATGGACCGTACCTCGACAATCAAGTGCGAAGTTTCCATCGTTTACCGTTGCTGAGATGTGTGAAGTGTCGGCCAAATGACAGTTGTAAATTTCCTAGCAACTCAGAGAAGAAGTGAAGGTAGTTCGAAGAAATCCGCCCGCTCTGTTAAGTATGAAACGGATGGTCGGCACATTATGGACGATGTCAGTGTGCAGTTAGATGCACGGGCCAAGCAAGCCTTACCTGTAAAAGGCAGAAAACCAGATGCCAAGAAAGGTGGAAATAAGAAGTTGACTGGTACTAATAATGATGAAATGGTCAACCATTTGCTTACGGGACGAATTCAACAAAATGATGGAACGGATGGAGAAAATCAAACAAAGGCCACATACTAATTTGCCCAGATACATTTCCCTCAACAAACTACTTCTACCATGAATCATGGGAATGTTTTGGAACTACCCAGAGCACAAATCACAGGCTGTTATCGATGTGGTACCGAAAATCATTTTGCCAGGGTTTGCTCGTTTGATGCTTATCCCAGAAGATAGAAGAGTCCCAGGGCCAAGAACTTCATTCCTCGGACCGGATATTCTAGCTTTGGTAGAACTACCGAGTCAAGGACGATTAACGCTAATGTGACTGAGCAGACAAAGTACAAGGGATCGTCTCAGTAGGACGGAGGACGGTCCCTCATCTCGATGGCCAAGGCGATATTTCTATGGAAACAATTTTTTCGAATTCCTGAGTTCCAGCGCCCCGAGTTAAGAAAAGCAGGACAAGGCATCATATCCTGTGCGGATAAAAGAACCTGAAATACATGGGAAAAGGGAATTTCGAACTTACCTGTGGGCCACTAATGCTAAAGCGGGAATCGGTCATCTCAGATATAGAAGACGACATTTTACTGGGAACTGACGTTTTACAGAAGGAACCCGAAGGGCCAGCTGATATACTCTTTGAGTGAGGGGAAGATGATTATCATTAAACAGATCCCAATGCCAACATTGAGGAGGGTACTAGCGGCAGATGATACCAATATCCGGAGATGAGTGAGGTGATTATCAATGCAGTAGTCAACAAGGTTTATGGAGAAGATGAGATAACTGAGCTGTTAATAGAAGGTTCACCAGAGTTAACGGAGAAACATTCAATTGTTATAGCGCCATGTTTCATTGATGTCGAGAATACCAGAAATATCCAGGTTAGAGTACTGAAATTTTTTCCCAGAGTCCAGGGTCATTAAACATCAAACAGGTGTCGCAAATGCCGAATCCGTGGATTCTGATATCAAGATCCTCCTGGATATGCAAGAAGGTTCCGAAGAAGATAACTTCGAGGCAGTCTGAAGAATTCAAGTACATAACCCCATACCCGACATTACGCGCCAAGCCTCAGATGTACCCCGACCTAAGAGTAGTGAGAGAGTAGACGTCCCGACACACCTTAGATATTTGTACATCGAAATGGTACACACTCGAACCAGCCAAACATGAAGCTGTTGCTGATGTGCTGAGAGACTATGGAGAAGTATTTTCTAAAGACGAATTTGACCTGGGGTGTACCGATTTGATGGAACATGCCATAGATGCCGGTGATGCAAAACCTATCAAGCAACCACCGAAACGACTACCCATGGCGTTTGCTGAAGATGATAAGAAGGTATTAGAGAACGTTCAGAAATAGGGATTTGTTCGACCATCGACGTCACCCTGGACTTCTATCTTGTTGGTCAGGAAGAAGCGTGGTTCAGTGAGGCCATGTATAGATTTTCGCCGCTTTAACCTGGTAACTCGTGAAGATGCCTTTCCACTGCCCAGAATCCAAGCTTGTCTTGACACAATTGAAGGTGCGACATCAACGTCACAAAACATTGTTGCAGAAACTTATAAAACAGGGCTATTCCTCCAAGCGCCTCCACTCAAAGTTTCTCAAATTTGGCGATACATGCTGATAGCAAAATACGAACGTAGCGTGCAAGATCTATGGCGCTACGTTTCGTAACTTGTGTCTAATTCCGCTTAACCCGGGGCTAGGGGCCGTATGAACCCATGTACTTCAAGATCCTCATGGTACTCATATGAACAGTCACAATCAAAGCGTGACTGAGATACATCATTCTTTAGATGACGACTTTACAACGAATATTATGGATTAAGAATACTGATCAGCGATACGGATTTGATATTTTTGGAACATCATGATGTCTTGCCGGCATCATTGAAAACTGTTGACCGCTTCTCTCTTGCAGGAAACAAGCCTATGTGTATGTATACAATGATTGTCTTTTTGAATTTGGTGCTAATACTGTTATATGGAATATGGAATAGGTCTTTGGATTATGGACGCGGATATTCTCTAATGGACGACGGCTGGATTATGAATGACGGACTAGACGCTTGTAATTTATACCATAGATCTTACCTCAGCTTACAATCAAGTTCCCATTAAGAAGGTAGACATCCCCAAAACCGCTTTGGTAACAAAATTTGGCCTCTGGAAGAGACAGAGCCCGTTTTGGGCTCTGCAATAGCCCAGCTACCTTCTAGCGATGCATGGAACTAGCTTTATCTGGACTCCAGTGGGTCTCATATCTCTTTTATCTCGATGATGTGGTGATTTTTGACCATACGTTTGATCAACACACGCAGAGACTTGGAGAAGTTCTGGAATAAATATAGCTGGCGAAGCTAAAACTGAAGCCGACTAAATGCCATCTGATGAAGAAGGAAGTCAAGTTCCTTGGACATGTTATTTCTGGTGACAGAGAAAGTTGTAGCCTGACCCACCCCGAGAAATATTATCGAAGTCAGAGGTATCTTAGGATTAGGCAGCTACTACCGACGCTGGGTAAAAGATTTTTCCTAGCTGGTACATCCACCAACTGAGTACAAGCTGGCACATCCACTAACGCAATCCAAATGGCAGATATATTTCTGACAGCAAAGCAAGATCACGACATCAAAACTTGTAACATTGCGCTCGATAGTTGTTTAGCACCGAACGTAATAATTTCAAGATTTCCAAGTGTGGACACCGTCGATGTCTCACGTGTTCACTCTTTAATACTTCAGCTTCATTTAGTTCCATTTTAACTGGTAACTCGTATTCCGTAAACTCGTATGTTGATCTTAGTTGTTCTACTACAAACTGTATTTATTTATGTTCCTACAAGAAGTATGGTCAACAGTAAAGACTCCCTGTTAGGGTGAATGGTCACAGAAAATCCGTTAGGAAAAAGCAATTGCTTATATGTAAGCATTTTTCTGGACCCGACCATGGCTGGGATAACTTTAGTATTCAGATCATAGACGTCGTCTGTCCATCTCCTAAGGATTCCCCCTTTGGATTTGAGAGAAAAATCCGAGAGCGGGAACTATTCTGGATGCTAGAGCTTGGGTCAGTGTTTCCTTATGGTTTAAATGATAATGCCAGTGGGTTCGGCAATGTTACAAACCGCCGTTCAAATATATGCAAATATTACCCAGTTATTTAAACCCCATCAACGGAGACATCGCAGCCATGTTTGGAGAAAGTATAATAGTGCGATGATTCATGATAATCTCACTTTAAATTATTTGGTGGGTTTAGCTAACACACCCAATAGTATACATAGCTCACGTACAGTTCTGTATGCGTTGCCTCTGAGAGCTTTAAACCATATAACCAGAGCTATACAACAATCTGCGCCTTCAGGAAATATAAAATACCACCCACAATCACTAAAGTATATAGCTGAAATATTTCTGGACGTGACGTTTAACCTTAATTCTCTCTCTCTCTCTCTCTCTCTCTCTCTCTCTCTCTCACACACACACACACACACACACACACACGCACACACACACACACACACACACACACACACTAAAGTATGTCAAGATATAGCGTATTTTCTGTTGTATCGTCCAGGGAACATAATCGAAACATCCCAAGATCGGCTTTTCTTGAAACTCAACTACTTAGATAAAGGACTGCACATTATTAATTTACCTCGAGTCCTGAATGATCCAGAGGTACGCAACACTGTACCAAACTATTTTAAGTTCACAGAACTTCCTTGCATTTCATAATTATACTAAATCTATAGCCACCAAAATATTCAATTTAATGCGGTCAAGGAGTTTGACTAGAACTTATACACGTTGGGTGGCTTTAGTTGTGATTGTGAATCCTCGAACTTTATCTATACACCATGCAAACATATTCTGACTGGTAACCTTGATGTCGTGAGTGATAAGGAACTGAGATTACTCCTGATGAAGGGTTCTAAATATAGAGAGCCGAGAACAATAAATCTGAAGGCCGACCAGAAAATAGTCCTGTCTGCAATGGAACAGTAAGTTATTGATTGGTCTAAGCGCGAAAATTTGAACCTACAGTACTCGCTGATTGGCTGGACCTCACAAAGAGAAAGGCCTTTCCGCAAGCAAAACAAGTACTGAGAAACTTCAATTCGCAAGAAGTTCTAGCAAATCTGTGAAGTAAATTCGTCATAGTCCCAGCAGACAAAGCTCCAAATAATATAATATTCATATGTAAATATTACTATTACCAGGTGCTGGTTACAGAATTGAGTGTAAACATATCGTCATAAAATACGTCTAGCGTAATTGTAATCATCTCTTTTGTCATAAAGTCGACGAGAGAGAATGCCCGCTTCATTTTTATAGAGGTAAAGATCTAAATAAGATGTGCCTGTAGGGCTATCTGTAGTTTCCTTCAAATCCAGTGAAGGTGGATATATATCCTTCACTGCGTCATTTATATAGCGATTATCCACAGCGAGAAGATCGTCTATATAGCGTTTGGTGAATGAGAAGGAACGGGCTTTGAATGGATCGGTTTTTGAAAGCGCCTGCATATAGTCATATTCATAAGAGAACAGATACAGGTCAGCCAACAGGGGTGCACAATTAGTACCCATTGGAATACCTATATGCTGCTGATATATTGTGTTGCCAAATTTCACATAGATATTTTTAATGAGAAATTCAAGCAACTCTATAAACAAAGAAACATCCCATGAATGGTAGTCGAGCTAAAGAATGCTTTATGGCTTCCGACATTAATATATCTACGATCAGTTTTCATGAACACAGATACTATTAATGAACTTAGACTGCCAATGAGGTCCTAATGAGGGATTGTAGTATAGAGAGTCGAGAAATCCCATGTGGATACATGTATGTACGGTATGTGACCTTTAGCATCTAGTTCTTCCGTAAGACATTTTGAGTTTTTCAATATCCACATACATTCAACGCCAGAGTTCTTGAAAATAGTGGCGCAATACCTTTCCCAAAATGCCTTTACCTCCTGAAGGGCCCTCGTCAATAGGGTTGAAAGAAGCTTGGTGGTGCAGCTTCTAGAACCAGCTATGAATCTAGCGTTGTATGGTGATTTATGCATTTTGGGAGTCCAGTATATTTTTGGTATGTCGTTATGATTGGTTGGAAGACAAATACCTCTTTCCCTGAGAAACTTTTTGTGATTGTTAAATAAATCTTCCAGAGTAAATGCAGTTTGGGAGTAAGTAGACGTATTTGATGAAGATATGTCTACACTCAATTCTTTAACCAGCACCTGGTAATAGTAATATTTACATATGAATATTATATTATTCGGAGCTTTGTCTGCTGGGACTATGACGAATTTACTCTGGAGATTTGCTAGAACTTCTTGCGAATTGAGGGTTTGAAGGAAACTACAGATAGCCCTACAGGCACATCATATTTAGATCTATATCTCTACAAAAATGAAGCGGGCATTCTCTCTCGTCGACTTTATGACAAAAGAGATGATTACAATTTCGACATCGTAAACTATCCCTTTCTGGACAGTAATATTCCAGTGGGACCTGCATATGGTGTATACATATCTCGCCTAGTAGCATTTGCTAGATCCTGTGTTGATTGTGACGATTCAATCAACGTCACAAAACATTGTTGCAGAAACTTATAAAACAGGGCTATTCCTCCAAGCGCCTCCACTCAAAGTTTCTTAAATTTGGCGATACATATCGCATGCTGATGGCAAAATACGAACGTAGCGTGCAAGATCTATGGCGTTACGTTTCGTAACTTGTGTCTAATTCCGCTTAACCCGGGGCTAGGGGCCGTATGAACCCATGTACTTCAAGATCGTCATGGTGCTCATATGAACAGCCATAATCAAAGCGTGACTGAGATACACCATTCTCTAGATAACGACTTTAGAACGATTATTATGGATTAAGAATACTGATCAGCGATACGGATTCTATATTTTTGGAACATCATGATGTCTTGTCGGCATCATTGAAAACTGTTGACCTCTTCTCTCTTGCAGGAAACTAGCCTATGTTTATGTATACTATGATTGTCTTTTTTGAATTTGGTGCTAATACTGTTATATGGATATGGGATAAGTCTTTGGATTATGGACGCGGATATTCTTTAATGGACGACGGCTGGATTATGAATGACGGACTAGACGCTTGTATTTTCAGGAAATATAATACCACCAAAAATCAGTAAAGTATGTCAAGATATAGCGTATTTTCGGTTGTATCGTCCATTGAACATAATCGAAACATCTCAAGATCGGCTTTTCTTGAAACTCAACTATTTAGATAAAGGACTGGACATCATTAATTTACCTCGAATCCTGAATGATCCAGAGGTACGCAACGCTGTACCAAACTATTTTAAGTTTACAGAACCTCTTTGCATATATACTAAATCTATAGCCACCAAAATATTCAATTACTCCAATGATGTCCAGGAGTTTGACTGGAACTTATACACGTCAGGAGGCTATAGTTGTGATCGTGAGTCGTCGAACTTCATCTATACACCATGCAAACATATTGTGACTGGTGACCTTGATGTGGTGAGTGATAAGGATCTGAAATTACTCCTGATGAAAGGACCTAAATATAGAGAGCCAAGAAGAATAAATCTGAAGGCCGACCAGAAGATAGTCCTGTCTGCATTGGAACAGCACGTTATTGATTGGTCGAAGCGAGAAAAAGTTGAACCTACAGTACTCGCTGATTGGCTGGACCTCACCAAGAGCAAGGTCATTGAAACAATCTGCCATATTGACAGAAGTACTCTTCCCCAAGCAAAACAAGTACTGAGAAACCTCAATTCGCAAGAAGTTCTAGCAAATCTCCAGAGTAATTTCGTCATAGTCCCAGCAGACAAAGCTCCGAATAATATAATATTCATATGTAAATATTACTATTACCAGGTGCTGGTTAAAGAATTGAGTGTAGACATATCTTCATCAAATACGTCTACTTACTCCCAAACTGTATTTACTCTGGAAGATTTATTTAACAATCACAAAAAGTTTCTCAGGGAAAGAGGTATTTGTCTTCCAACCAATCATAACGACATACCAAAACTATACTGACTCCCAAAATGCATAAATCACCATACAAAGCTAGATTCATAGCTGGTTCTAGAAGCTGCACCACCAAGCTTCTTTCAACCCTATTGACGAGGGCCCTTCAGGAGGTAAAGGCATTTTGGGAAAGGTATTGCGCCACTATTTCTAAGAACTCTGGCGTTGAATGTATGTGGATATTGAAAAATTCAAAATGTCTTACGGAAGAACTTGATGCTAAAGGTCACATACCGTACAGACATGTATCCACATGGGATTTCTCGACTCTCTATACTACAATCCCTCATTAGGACCTCATTGGCAGTCTAAGTTCATTAAGAGTATCTGTGTTCAAGAAAACTGATCGTAGATATATTAATGTCGGAAGCCATAAAGCATTCTTTAGCTCTACTACATACAAGAGATATCATTCATGGGATGTTTCTTTGCTTATAGAGTTGCTTGAATTTCTCATTAAAAACATCTATGTGAAATTTGGCAACACAATATATCAACAGCATATAGGTATTCCAATGGGTACTAATTGTGCACCCCTGTTGGCTGATCTGTTATGAATACGATATATGCAGGCGCTTTCATAAACCGATCCATTCAAAGCCCGTTCCTTCTCATTCACCAAACGCTATATAGACGATCTTCTCGCTGTGGATAATCGCTATATAGATGACGCAGTGAAGGATATATATCCACCTTCACTGGATTTGAAGGAAACTACAGATAGCCCTACAGGCACATCATATTTAGATCTATATCTCTATAAAATGAAGCGGACATTCTCTCTCGTAGACTTTATGACAAAAGAGATGATTACAATTTCGACATCGTAAACTATCCCTTTCTGGACAGTAATATTCCAGTGGGAACTGCATATGGCGTATACATATCTCGCTTAGTAGCATTTGCTAGATCCTGTGTTAAATGTGACGACTTTAATCAACGTCACAAAACATTGTTGCAGAAACTTATAAAACAGGGTTATTCCACCAAGCGCCTCCACTCAAAGTTCTCAAATTTGGCGATACATATCGCATGCTGATAGCAAAATACGAACGTAGCGTGTAAGATCTATGGCGCTACGTTTCGTAACTTGTGTCTAATTCCGCTTAACCCGGGGCTAGGGGCCGTATGAACCTCATGGTACTCATATGAACAGTCACAATCAAAGCGTGACTGAGATACATCATTCTTTAGATGACAACTTTACAACGAATATTATGGATTAAGAATACTGATCAGCGATACGGATTTGATATTTTTGGAACATCATGATGTCTTGCCGGCATCATTGAAAACTGTTGACCGCTTCTCTCTTGCAGGAAACAAGACTATGTTTATGTATACTATGATTGTCTTTTTGAATTTGGTGCTAATACTGTTATATGGAATATGGAATAGGTCTTTGGATTATGGACGCGGATATTCTTTAATGGACGACGGCTGAATTATGAATGACGGACTAGACGCTTGTAGCTCCTAAGGATTCCAGGCTATGTTGGTGCTTTTAACACCGATAGAGGGGCGCTGAAGTTGCAAGCCCGCGAAAGGTATAGATATTTATTATCGACAAAGATTCTTCACTTGGTGTCAACCGAGTCAGCTGCACAGTCGATCAATACAAATGTCCTGTGAGCATAGCCGACGATATTAAAAGACCCCATCAACCCTTTACAACCAGGTAAATTAAAGAAAAGGACCAGTACATCAAGGAGTATGCCAGAATAAGCTGATAGTCCATCATTCTATATCCCTGTACCGACCTCTGGATCTATTTGTGGGCCCCTAGATTTATTTCTGGGTGAACGTAATAAACAGCAAGGACGCACATGCAGTAGTCAACGGGCTAGAATGTAAACTCAAGCTGTCTATTCCGGAGTTACAACCAATGCATGTCTAAAATCATCAACGATTGATTACTGGATCCAAGATTGGGTACTGGAAACAGGAGCTATGTAAACTAGAATGTAAACTCAAGCTGTCGTTTCTATCGTTATCATCAACCCATATTTAAAATTGTCAAGATTGATTACTGGAAACCAGATCTATTTCTGGACCCCTGAATTTATTTCTGGATCCCTAGATAAATTTCTGGATGAACAAAATATACAACAAGAGAGCACATTCAGTAGTCAATGGGCTAGAATGTAAACTCAAGCTATATATTTCATTACTGTTTCAACTCAGATATTCATGTTGATATCAATGACAGCCCCAGATACCAGTGCCATATGATTCTAGGGATAAGTCATACACAAATATAAACAGAATACATTTCAGGGGAGGTTATAACAATACATAACAAAGGAACTATAACACAGGTTCACCTTCAATGCAAAGAATCAGGGAATCAACAGATACAGTCACGCACAGCTTCACAAGGAAACATACGGACGAAACAAAGGACAAGTCATCCAGAAATACAACACAGCGAAATAAAACAAGACAAGATATACAGGCAACATGATTATCTCCCCTTGTACCACAGAGCAAGGATATACCAGCCAACTCTGATTAATATGATATAAGGAGAAAACCCAGAACGCAATAACGGAACCAGGAGAAAAGCTTATCAAACATCCCCTTAAGTTAAGGAAATTAAGGGAGATAACGACCAAGGAAGGAATTTTAGGAGAGCTTTCCAATATTTAATGAAATCTAAGGTATACATCAAAATCTGTATACATTATTCCAATGTACATGTATTAAGGCAACACAAGTTTTATATTCAAGAAACAGCATTATCCAGTTATTCAACATTAGAGTATTATGTACAATGTGGAATTCCGGTTAGAAACCGGTGGTGTCAGAACTGACTATTGGCGATTGGTATGAAATATTAATCAGTCATCCTGACCGATTAGATCGGTATTTCTACAACGACGTTGTCTTAGGAATTCCCGGTTGACCGTAACATTTTGGATGTCGGAAGTGGGATTCAGAATATACCCTGAATCCAGCGATACTTACCCAGCCCGGGAAAATTACCAGCATATTACCAGAAATACGGATTACAAGGATGGAGACCGGAGAACATTTTAAATCACCTGGTCCCAGGCGGAGTAGAAGGGGGACAAAATCTGACACTTTTTCAACCGAAGAGGATACAGCATGTGAAGCTGAAAATACTGGAATACATGCACCTCTAGTCTCCAGAGAGTGTGTACATGATATAGCAAATTTAAACGAGATGGCAGAGAAAAGCGCCTGTTATTCTATTGGACATACACCGGAAGCTGACAAGTCTAGAGGTAATTTAAGGAAAGAGGTATCGGACATTGACATTGTCGGAGATAAACTGCGAGGAGCAATGCAAGATGTTGCATCGATGATAAAAGGGGCAGTCACAGAGGCTTTTTCCAGCATTAATAAATTACACAGCCCCCTCTTTGCAGTAAGGGTGAGTCGTCGGATACTCTTAACAGATCAGCTTTAGAAATAAAATAGGAAGACACAACAGAAGATCAGAGGAATTTCGGCGATGAGAAAGCAGGAAGCGGATAAGTTCACCTGCGAATAACATTAGCTCCAGCAGTGATAATGATTCGGATGACAGTAAAACTACCCATAGTAGTAAGAAACGTACCAGATTGCTTGTGTTACCCAGAAAATCAAGCACAAAACTTCCTTCTTTTACGGAAGCGAAAAAAATGGGAATTAGCACAACAGATTCAGCGACGTGGCCAAAATTAGGGGTTGATCTCAAGATGAGAAATTGGCAGAGCTTTTACCAAGATTACAGAGCAAGGCCGACGACTTCGTTTATGGCCAACTTTCCAGAGAAATACGGGGTAAGGATGATTCACTAGTAAGTGAATTAGGGCACCGATATCGAAGAGTGGAAACCCCTAAAACATTTGGAGCAGTTTTCAGTAAGAGAAATCAGAAGAACGGGGAGAAGGTGGAGGATTATGCAGCAGAATTAAAGCGGTTATACGACAAGGCATACGCCAATCGGGATCATACAACCAGACTTGAAGATCTACCTCGGAGATTTCTTGACGGACTTCACGATGAGAATGCCAGATTTGGAATACGTGAAAGAACCTAAAGACATAGATATGCCGTTTATGAAGTAGTTAACTTCTTGGAAACCCAGCGAAGAAGTGGGGGTAATATAAAGAGATCCACCCGCTCGGCGAAATATGGAACGGACTACAAAGAAATAACAGACGAAGTTTGTGTAGTCTGATACAGATATCGAACAGACCACACCTGGTGATGATGGGAAATCTAATACCCAGAAAGGCAGAAATAGGAAATTTAACAATGCTGGTAAGTATTCAAATACCGAGGAAATGGCCAGCCAGGTTAAAGGATTACGGGCTGAGTCAAAGGAAATGATGGGTTCTCTGACAGAACGAGTAGAGACAATTTCACCCAGAGAAATTTTCCTTGACAGACCAGTCCTAACATGAGTCATGGGAAAAGATCTGAACCACTCAGATCACAATTCACGGATTGTTTCATATGTTATGAAAATCACTTTGCTAGAGATTGTGAGAACTACCCCAGAGCACAGCTGAATCCAAGCGCTCAGACATTTATTCCTCGATCAGGATATACCAGTTTCAGTAAAACTACGCAGCCACGGGTAAATAACAACAATACAAATCAGCAATTCTCCCCCAAGGACAGGACGCACCAGTTATGGTAGAACTATTGATTCACATCAAGCAGATAACCGACACAATTTGAATCAGCAAGCAAACTCCAGGGGATGTAACATATACCGTGGATACAGGTGCCACACGGACTATTGTTTGCAATCGGGTGTTTTCTCAGATTCCTTATTTTCTCCGACATGGATTACGTAAGTCGGTTAAAGGTGTAATATCTTGTGCAGATGGGAGAGTCCTACAATGTACAGGCAAGGATATTTTCGATATTTCCCTTGGAACACTTCCTCGCAGAAGTTAGGGGTATACTTGGTCTAGGAAGCTACTATCGTCGCTGGGTGGAAGATTTCTCAAAGTTATTACATCCACCGAATTAACAATTCCCTTCGAATGGACAGCAAGCTGTGAAGAGGCATTCAATAGCCTGAAGACGATACTTACAGGAGCAGATATCGTGGGTTACCCCAAGGACGGATGTTACTTCATCTTGGATACTCACACCTGTGACATAAGTATTGGGGCGGTTCTCTCACAAGTTCAGGGTGACAGAGAGCGTGTCATTTCATATGCAAGCCGCACCCTTAACTGTGTAACGGACAAAGAGCTCCTAGCAGTGAAGTTCTTCGCAGAGTACTATCGTCATTACCCTTTAGGAAGAAAGTTCCTTATCAGAACAGATCACCAAGCATTGAAATAGCTCTTTAGCCTTAAAGAACCGAAGAATCGGATAGCGAGATGGATCGAAATTCTCTCAGCCTTTGACTTCGAAATCGGATACAGACCAGGAAAGCGTCACCAGAACGCAGATGCCTTGTCTCGCTGTCCAAACCCTAGATTATGCGAAAGCAGTGACGAAGACCATTGAAGTATGGACCTTGCACGAGATGTCGCAAACGGACCACAGAAACGCAGATTACTTTGGTAGAGAGCCCCAAAGCCGAGGATGAGCTACGGAGGGTTAACTCACCCAATAAATTGTCTGTGAATACCAGGACTGACAACCTTTCACGAAGGCTGAGGAATAGGGTGTTCTTGGCAGCCCGTTGGTTTGTGATGTTGTTCCTTGGTATGTTCACCCTGAAAGACCTTGAGACTGGGCACATGGCTAGTGGCAAATGCCAGTCATGTCGGAACCTAGAGGTCGAAGTGATCGAGGAGAACACCATTGAACCATGTGCTGGTAATAACGATGTTACAGAAACTTACCTCGTCACGCAGAACAAAGGATTGGATCCTTTTGCGGTAAATCGCAAAGTTGCTGAGACACCATGGATGCAGGGTTATGCTATGTCAACACTGAGAAAAAAAGCAACTAGAGGACCCGGATATAGGACCAGTGTTCAAGTGATTTGAGGAAGGTCAACGACCCTCTGAACCAGACGAATGTGCATCGAGCCTCAAGAAATGACTGGAATTCGTGGGACAACCTCACTGTAAAGGATGGAATACTTTTCCGGAAATTTCTTCGCAAGTATGCTACTGGCAGTCACTGGCAATTCCTGGTTCCCAGAAGTATGAGAGACCTTTTCCTCAGTCAGATGCACGGGTCCATCCTTGCAGGTCACTTGGGTCGTAAAAGGACTAGTGAGAAGGCTTTACACAGAGTTTACTGGCGGAAGCTCAGAGAGGATGTAGAATACTGGGTTCGTCGTTGCGGAGCCAACAAAGCCCCGACGAAGTCACCCAGAGCACCTCTTGGATATATGAGAGTGAAAGCTCCACTGGACAGGCTATCGACGAATATTTTAGGGCCTTTTCCAGAGACAGAACGAGGGAATAAGTACATCATAATTGTAACAGACCATTTTACTAATTGGGTGAAGATCTTTCCAATCGCGGACCAAACAGCAGAGACATGTGCATAAGTCATCCTGAATGAAATCATTAGTAGGTATGGCTGTCCTTTAGACTTGCACAGTGATCGGGGATCGAATGAAACAAGCGACATATTTAGCGAACTTTGTAAACTACTGGAGATTCGGAAAACTCGAATGACACCTAGACATTCCCAATGTAATGGGAAGGTGGAACGCTTTAATCGCACACTGGTACGAATGATCCGGTCTTACATCAAAGATGATCAAGAAAGCTGGTACCCTTACTTAAGATGTTTGGCTGAAGCATACAGAGCTAACCCTCGTGATGGCTTGAGTCCAAATTTGCTTGGTCCAGAAGTACTGTTGCAGAGACAGCTTTACGATCCAAACTGCTAGCCCTGTTACCTCGAAATAAATCGTACATGCCAGGAGATTGCCTCATCCGGGTTGGTTCCAAATATAACTTCCCCAAACCGGTTTAGGCCCGAAGCTTAAGCCGAAGAATGGAGGGAGGATTTTAATGAGGGATGTTTTAGCTCTATATCATTCTGGGTGTTGCTAGGCGGGGTACACCTCTCTACGACATCTGGCGTCAAAGTGAAAGAATATTTTATTTTCACGGTTGAGAACCCAATTATGCCAGGAAGACTGAAAAATTGCCGGTAAACAAGCGCGGTATAGAAGCCGGCCATTTTCCCTTTGTTCGCGAACCCCCAACCCCTGTTGTATTGGCCGGCTATACACGGGTAGATTGTAGGCCGAATTGTTTTACCGGGAGAAGGCCATCCTGACTGGGCTATTCTAGTAGATGATTCTGTATAAATCCTTTCATGGCTGGCAGGCTGTCGATTGTGTTAGACAGGTTTTTCTTTGTCTCGACTGATAGGCTAGCTACGCGATAGTGAAATTTGACAATATGATCACACCGGTCTGTGTGATATAGGGGTTGGTTAGCCGTTTTCCCCCTCTTTCGTTATGAAACTAGTCGTGTGTTCAGTTCAGTCCATGCTATCAAATATTTTTCTGCTATATAGCCGGCTGAGCCCGCTAGCATTTCTTGTAAATAGTGTATCGGTCGTGTGCATTCAATAAACTTGGCGTCGCTGTATATACAGTACCGAGATTATTACTTTGCGATAGGCGCGCTGTGTTATTAGAGTAAGGCCAATGCGGTATAATTTGGCACTGTCGACAGCATATATAAATCTGTGTAATGTGGCAATTAATCGTTTCGCCTCTTTGAGGGACTCGATGTGTTGATTTCGGGCCGTGCTATTAAATATATTCCTGGTATTTTGCCAGTTTAACTAGTCAACATTTCTTGGGAATAGTGTATTTACTCTATTCATTTATTGCATTTGGCGTCGTCGTGTATACAGCATTATTGTCCTGTGATAAACGCGAAGTGTTATTAGTAGTGGCATTTTGGCCGTTCGTGGTCAATAGATTGGTAAAAACCGGATAAGTTGACTCAGTGGTATTGAATGCGATTTGAGCCTGGCAGGGTTATACAATTTTCAAATATTTTTACTGGGTTATCATATAGAGCTTGTATATCGGGGAGATTCAAATTTTTATGGAAGTTTTTGTCCATTGTCACTCCAGGTGTTACTGTGTGGTGTTGTCTATGTGCTTCTGTACGATTGAATTGTATTGTTTCTGAGATTGACTTTTGTGTGAGATTTCTGCTATGTGTTAGTATTTATGGGTCTTTGGATTGAGATTGAAGATTTTGCCGACCTTTATGAGAAATTTGTAGTTGGAATACAATTGTGCGTTAATAGTAAACGCTCAGATTGTTCGCGGGTCAATGTGACTTTGTCTTCTGCTAACGTTTCTCCCATCCTGATAAAAGGGAAACACGGTTTTCTTTGTGTTTCAAGATATATATATATATATATATATATTTTTTAACGGTTGTCCCCAATTTGTATAGTTCCATTTATGTCATGGTGTTCGTGATAACCGAATCTGTCGGCTGTCAACTGGTCGGCTAAAACAATCGCTCATCGTGTCGATTTTCTGGATTAATACAGATATATATTGCATAGATTTTGGTTGTCCAATACATGATTTTGATTGCTCAATTGATAGTTTGGGGCATTGTCAGTCATGCGAGCCACGTTCATGGCGACACCATGGTGTTGTCACTGCGATAATAGTAATCAGACTTCCTTCAATCCTTTTGAATTGAGTTAATGATTTGTATATCCTGTCTGTTTTCTCCATTCTCTTGGATCAGTTCAGGAAATTATGCTATTGTTTGGAATTTAATTGAATGGGAACGTGCCTATGTTCATCCTTGAGGGATCTGAATGGTAGACTGAAGGTTGTTCATGATGTTGAGCTAGTGAGTTAAAGTTTTGATGCAGTTTACCATCTCGAGACCGACTATTTCCTGTTGGTATTTGAACTCGGAGTTATTAATTCCTCGATGTGGTCCAGTCTAAAATCCAGTTTGTGTTCTGTGTTGTATTCCTCCAGGCACGGGAAACAGTGTTGATTGAAGGTTTATTTATGTTGAACACAGGTGGCCTGACTTTGTTTTCCGGGCACAATTTATAATTGATTTTTTTTTTCTCCCTCAGACCCACTCTGGGTTTCTTTAGTGCCCTATTCATGATTAGTCGTAAATTGAAATAGTGCAAGATTAACAGAGAAGTTGCAACAACGCGTTGACTGTGTGGTAACACGTGTTGCACTTGTTCTAGAGATGGGTCTTGTTCTTTTTCTTTTTCCCTAATGGATATGGCTGATTAGGCAAACTAGAACGCGTTGACTGCGGTAACGCGTGTATATTTGGTTGATAAAAGTGTTTCGTCAGTTTGAACTCGAACCTGCACATGTTTAAAAAAAAATTTCATTCACTGAATGTGAGTAGTTGACACTGCGTTTCATTTTTCGTGTCCAATTTGGTGTTCTCTAGGGGACATACCGAGGTACACGGTCTTTCTTCTGCTTCAATGAGTTTCTGGAGTGGAAACTGAGTGTGAGGAGTTGACACTGCTATTTATTTTTGGTGTCAAATTTGTGTTTTGTAGTGAACATACCAATGTGGGCCGTCATTCATTTGCTTCAGTGGGTTTCTGGAGAGGAAATTCACTGAAAGTCTTTGATATATTTGAAGTTATTTGATTAGATTTTGATTTGGTATTGCTTATTCTTTTGACTTGTTTTCAAATACCGTATATCATTCCACTAAAACATGGCAGATTTGGGGTCCATTGATGTGTCAGTGGCTACAGAGGAAGCACTGCACAAATTGAAAGGGGTGGGGAGTAGTCGAAGTGCACGTGTGGTTGCCATGCAGGAAGAGGGCAGGTTGGTTAGTTTTAAGCATTTTATGCAGGCGACTCAGTTTAGTGCCGGGCATATAGCCGATCTAGTGCTAGAGGAGCAGATTTTAGGTTTAGACTTGTCGGGAAGTCCGGAATACATTAATGCTTTAGTTGACCGTCGTTTAGTAGAAATCATTGGATCATGGAAAGTTGAAATAACGGCTCGAGTAGATGCATTGGATGTAGAAATGGGCCAGTTGCATGACGATGTCAAGGCATACGAGCTTCAGTTAGGCCAGTTGGATGAGAAAATAGTGGTACAAGGTCAACAATTAGGTCAACAAATAGGTCAAGTTGATGGTAAGATGGAGCAAGTGGGTTTAGATATGAGGACTGTTGTTGCATTGCTTAGTGCTCCAAGCAGGGAAGGGTCAGAGATTTCATCGCATGCGACGTCTGAACAGACAACGGGGGACGCTGGTCAGGCGGACCCAACCCATGTTGTTGTGAATAATAGACCTGAACAATTGGTTGAGGGTGGGGGAGAGACTCCAAATCAATTGAATGGACACTGGTCTGGCGTTTCCAGACGACACTAGGGATGTAAATAATGTATTCCATACGTTACCGCCCAATGGCCACACTTCAGCTCCGAACTTCCAATGCCCACTAAATAGGAATGGATTGTTTTTAGACAATGCTATGGTAGGGGGACAATATCTCCAAGGGATATAGATAATGGGAATCTGGCCGATGTGTCTGCTACTGATACCGAGGGGGAGGTTGAGGCCTCTCCTAGTAAATGTAGCGGCTGCTCGTCCAGATCGAGATCAACCGAACGACATATATCCCGAGAACGCTACCGTAGCCAGAGTCCCCGGCTTCCCAAGACTTTAGTGTTTTCAGGAACCAGAGGGGACTGGGTTCCATTTAGGGTTAAGTTTGAGTTGGAGGCTAAAAGTAGAGAGTGGGATAAAGATCAGTGTATTAGGAAGTTAACAGACTGTATTCATGGCGATGCCATGGTGTTTTACAACTATCAATCGGAGGCCGTCAAAACCTCGTTTGATATGTTCTTCAAAGCAATGGAATGCCATTATACCAGTAGGGAACCTCCGCGTGCAGTTAGGCAGCGTTTGCAAGCGGAAGTGCAGGGTCCCGAGGATACTTTAGAGGAGTTTGCTTTTAGATGCGCTAGGTTGGCAAGGGACGGGTATCCGAATGCACCGGAAAAGATTATTGAGTCAGTAGCGGTGGAACATTTTCTTAGGGGATGTAGGGAAATACAAGCTGTGAGATTTGCTATGGAAAAGAGTCCCACAACAATCTCGGAAGCCTTGAGTTATGTGAACTCCTCACGATATAACCTGAGAGAGTTGAATTTTCAGACAGTCTCATGTAGGACGGTTAATGTTGATTCAGTGGGGAAGGCTTTTCCTGATGCTTGCAAGGCAGAAGGGGAAGGAATAAATAAGACGTCCCCTCGCCGTCGGACATCGCGGCCCTTCCGTCCACCGCGTCTCTGTTACTCGTGCCGTAAACCCGGTCACATAAGCCGTTTTTGTCCTGTTAGACATGGTTTAGATGGATGGGCTGAATTGGCAACTGCAAATGACGGTATGGGATCGTCCACGGGGGACGAGGCAGGTGTTACTGAACTTACTGCAGCAGTTAGAGATGTTCTCTGTCTCGTTCCCAGGGTTGGGCGATGTCCATTCCAGTGAAGGTTGGGTCTGTGCCGGTTACTGCTGTGGTAGACACGGCCGCCCAAGTCACCGTCATGAGTGAACATTTATTTGCTAGGTTGGGTCTCCAGGGGTTGTCGTCTTCGCCTATTCGGTTAACTGGTGCATTTCGAGGAATGACCAGTATGGGAATGCTAGTTCGGCAGGCCCCATTATCCATCTCCGATTTTCACTGTACCGGAAATATAGTGGTGGCACCCTTGGTTGACGACCTGTTGCTAGGCTTCGATTTCCTGTCAGCCTATGGATGTATTGTAGATTTTAGGGATAAAGCCTTGGTTATTGGGGACACCAAGTTTTTGCAGTTTGAATTTTTATGGAATGGTGACTTGTTTAATGTGGGCTCCATTTCGCTCTGCCAGTAACTGATAAATGGTGAAGTTAGTTGATGGGCCATTGGTGACGCATTTTGTGTATGCGTCTGAAGAGATGTAGTATAGTGTCAGCTTTGTGGGGATATATGAATGTGTGCCATCACGTGTATGCAGTGATGGATGTATTGTATTAGGTTTTGATTTTCTATGTGAAATTATCCTATCTGGGGGTTGATTTTGATTTTGTTGTACAGGATGTTTGTTTGAGGCATTGTGGAATTGAGGACAAAAAAATATATCAAATTCTAGACCCAAACCGTTGTTAATGTGTTGTGTAATGTAATGTGTATTTTGGAACTATTGTTCTAGAATTATGGTGTGTGTTGGAGAACTCTCGTGTGTGTTCGGGAGTTGGATGTTCGGAAATGGTGATGTGTGCAGCGGCGTTATACGTGTAGTGTGTTATGGGAGAATATGATGCGTTGTGATGAACTAGGTGTTTATGTAATCTGTGTGAGGGAACCGGGTGCTGGACGCCTGGGTTTGATGGTTGCTGTGTGATTAGAGAATTTCTGTGTGTGAAGATTCTGTGTGGTAGATATACGCGTCACTCGCGTTTTTATGTGACTTCTGTTGAGATTGTATAACTGTATGTTCTTTGTGAGGTTTTCTGTGTGTGTTAAGCTATGTGACACGTTCATGTGAGGGTAATATATGGAGTAACTTGGAGAAGATATAGTATGAGAATATGTATAGTGCGGGTAGCCATGTCGGAGACCTGGGGTTGAGGAAGACGTCCCTCTTCATCCCATGCCTTCGCCATGAAGCCCGGAGGAGAGTTGTCTATCCGATATCTTGTAGTACGCGTTGTGATTTTTTGTGAATCCGGTGGGGCAGGATAGCCACCACTCGGGGAGTGAATACATGCGTCATTATTCGATTATAGTCTCAACCCTTTTCTAGTTATGAGCTCAATGATTTTGTGAGTGTGAGCTTGATACCTGTGGAGGTGTAGCAATTATAGTTATGTTCTCTCTGGTGGGGTAGCCGTTTGCGAGGGCGTATGTACATTGGGGTCAGTGGGCGTGTGGTGCGCACACACGTTTCTGGTTCTTCGTGAGTACGCCCTTGAAGGGCCCTTCCACTCTAAAGTGCTGGCCGCTGGTGTAGATGAGCCTTGAAATTATTAGGGGAGAGAGAATGGGGAGCTCAATTTATAGTCTGGACGGCTATTAGATTTAGAGGCCTGTTCCAGTCGTGGACTGTATGACGGACTGGTGCTTATTGCGGCCATGTAGCTGGCCTGCCGATTTATAGTCTGGATACCAGTCGTGGGTTGGATGATGTTCTCGTATTTATTGCGGCCATGTAGCTGGTAGGCTGGCATACGGATTATATCTTTAAGAATTAAAGTGAGCAGTCCCATGCGGCTGATTGTATTTATTGGGGCCGTAAGGCTGGTAGGCTGGCCTAAGGATTATATTTTTGAGAAATGAAGTGATCAGTCCCATGGGGCTGACCATTTGAGGGAGATTTTTAGTGGGCTTGGGTGTAATTATAGACAGTCTGGTAATGAGACTGGATTAGTGGGATGGTTACCATTTTATTGAAGTTGGGTGCTTTTAGAGAGCAGTGTACTTTTGTACACTACAAGTTACGCATTTTGACACATGTGACATAACATGGAGAATTCACGTCATTGTCTCGTATTTTAGTAATTGTTGTCAGGGCTGGAAAGGCGGTTGCCTGGGATAGGGAAGGGTTCTATAAGGGCGAAGTAAGATCTTCGCCAAAAAGAAAACGGGGAGGGGTGTTGCAGAGATAGCTTTACGATCCAAACTGCTAGCCCTGTTAACTCGAAATAAATCGTACATGCCAGATGGATTAGATGACCTGGGTTGTAACCTAAGAGATGTCGTTGATGTGTTTAGGGAATACCCCAACATCAGAAACCAGGTCAACGATATCGTCGAGCTACGTCGAGCTATAGGCTCAATCACCGACCCATCCGACGTCATCGACCCAAACACAGTTGTGTTGGACACCAACCCTGCCGGACCAATAGAGTTTGCCTTGGATATTGAACTCCACCCAGTGAGGGCGAGGTCCTGCAATTACTTCACGGGGATGATGAGCTCCTTATCCCTATCCGAACACCGAGAAAACCTCAACGCACCTCAGCAAATGGACGACCTGGAGTGAGCTCCAAACCTACAGCACTTGGTGGTACCAGTTCGTGTCTCACTGCGACAGATATCAGTGATGTCACACAGCAGACAGTACAGAGTTCAGCTGAAACAGTGGCGTCAGCAATTGTAGCCAGAGAGCAACCAGTGCCATCTGAGCAAGACCTGCAGCCCATGACCAATCAGCTGATGGTAACGAACGTAAATATTGCGAAGATTGCTGAAACCTTAGAGGCTACAAATGTCAGGCAGGCTGAGCTTACCAACATAGCAACTGAACTGGTGAAAGCGATCTCCTAATCGATGTCCTAATCAACAGACTCAAGGCAATCCGAGCTGACAATCGTCATTGGCAATTTGGCAAACTCTGTAACTGGCCTGACCTACGAAGCTTCAGGAATGAACCGGGCAGCCTCCATCCTAACCCAGGCAACTACTAAAATTGGACAGGGCCTGACTGAGCAGACCCGTGTGTTGCGTTCTTTATATCATGGCATCATTGACTCTCAAGCAACTCTAACAACAACGATGAATCGTCAAGGAGAAGGTTTTCAGTTTGTCCTTGAAAAGTTGTCCGCTGCCAAAACATCAAATGAAACAGGAAGAGGTGACTACGGCGGTAACAACTGTGTACCCAGCTCCTGTTACCACCACCAGCATCAATGGCAGACCTGAAACGCAACAGACAGACACGCCCAGTGGAGATGATAGAACATCCAAGTCTGTGGATGAGCAGCCCCGATCAACCCGACTTATTCAAGAACGTTCAAGTAGGCCTCTGGAGCCAACCCGTATTAGAAGTAAAATATCACAACCAAGATATGAGCCAACCCGTTCCCGAAGTGAGGCCAATAGGTATCCGTTTGGCAGACCCCCCTACCACCAATACCGGTACCCGTGGGTATGCCAACCTATGCACGGGAGACGACCACGTAGCCGTAGTCCGGACCAGGATCGTACGCATGCACAGAAGAGAGAGGATAGAAGATATTTTCAAAGAAATGAATCTTAACTCTGGAAATAGTGAACTGTAGATTTCTTTATTATCTTCAGCAGAACTTTCGTTCCATGCGTTATTAATAACATTAACATGTACATAATATTGAATATTGAAGTCGTGCCATATCACATCGGATTGATTAGGTGAAGTTAAATGTATTAGATGTTGCTGAGGACAGTCAACATCTAAGAAGAGGGTAGTGTGACAATTTGATAGTTCATGGTATTATTGTTTGTGAAAGTTGAACATCGATATCGTGAGTGTATTCTGCATGTCCGCGGTAATGGACAACTTTTGTATGTTTCATAAGACAGTATGTCATCATCTCCATCGGTTTCTCTTACCAGTTTCTATTAAATACTTGTTCTTGTTTTAAAAACAGTCGTTATCGTTACGTAAAGTTCACTCATCTTTAATGAATTCACCTTTGTGCACTATTTATGGCGGAAGATTTCTTCACTGGCCGCCATGTTTTATGAGAATGCGAAAGCGAGGCTGTTTACTCACGACGCAGTTTCCAATTAAATTTTGATTAATTTTCGCAGATTTTCATCAAATCTAAATGATTGAAATAACATTCTTTGACAGTATTTTTTTATATTGCGTAGAGTTTAGATATAGCTAACTTTCGATTGTCACGTACGATGGTAAGCTCTCCTAAATATTCCAGGCTATGTTGGTGCTTTTGACACCGGTGAGGGGAGCTGAAGTTGCAAGCCCGCGAAAGGTATACATATTCAATATCGACGAAGATTCTTCACTTGGTGTCAACCGAGTCAGCTGCACAGTCGATCAATACCAATATCCTGTGAGCACAATCGACGATATTAGAGACCCCCAGCAACCCTTCACAACCAGGTAAATTAAAGAAATGAACCAGTACAGCCAGGAGTATGCTAGAATAAGCTGATAGTCCGTCAGAGTCTATATCCATGTACCGACCTCTGTATCTATTTCTGGACTCCTAGATTTATTTCTGGATGAACGTAATAAACAACAAAGCCGCACATTCAGTAGTCAATGGGCTAGAATGTAAACTCAAGCTGTCTATTCCAGAGTTACAACCAATGCATGTCTAAAATTATCAGCGATTGATTACTGGACCCAAGATTGGGTACTGGAAACAGGATTCATTTCGGGACCTCTGGATTTATTTCTGGACCCCTGTATGAATTTCTGGATTGTCATAATAAACAGCAATAGCGCACATTCAGTGGGCTAGAATGCAAACTCAAGCTGTCGTTTCTACAGTTATCATCAACCCATATCCGAAATTGTCAAGATGGATTACTGGAAACCAGATCTATTTTTGGACCCCTGAATTTACTTCTGGAGCCCTAGACAAATTTCTGGATGAACAAAATATACAGGAAGAGAGCACATTCAGCAGTCAATGTAAACGCAGTCAATGTAAACTCAAGCTATATATTCCATGGCTATTTGTCTTCAACTCAGATATTCATGCTGATATCAATGACAGCCCCAGATACCAGTGCCATATGATTCTAGGGATAAGTCATACACGAAAAAACAACAGAATACATTTCAGGGGAGGTTATAATAATACACAACAAAGGAACTATAACACAGGTTCAACTTCAGCGCAAAGAATCAGGGAATCAACACATACAGTCACACACAGCTTGACAAGGAATCATATGGACGAATCAAAGGACAACTCATCCAGAAATAAAACAACAGGGAAATAAAACAAGACAAGATATCCAGGCATCAGGATTATCTTCCCTTGTACCACAGATCAAGGATATACCTTGATTAATATGATATAAGGAGGAAACTGAACGCAATAACGGAATCAGGAGGAAAGCTTACCAAACATCCCCTTAAGTGAAGGAAATTAAGGGAGATAACGACCAAAGAAGGAATTTAGGAGTGCTTTCCAATATTTAATGAAATCTAGGGTATACATCAAAATATGTATACATTATTCCAATGTATATGTATTAAGGCAACACAAGTTTTATATTGAATAAAACTTTATTCAGTTTAAGAAACAGCATTATCCAGTTATTCAACTTTAGAATATTATGTACAATGTGGAATTCCGGTTAGAAAAGGTTGGTTTCATAACTGACTCTTGGCGATTGGTATGAAATACAACGATGTTGTCTTAGAAATTCCCGGTTGACCGTAACAGTATCTCAGCCGCGCTATTATTGCAGCTGTTCGTGTGGAGACAACAAAGTATCCACACGGCCCCTAGCGCCGGCTTATAGTATAGGCTCTGGGGGGGGGGGGTTTCTGTGTACATCTCTCTTTTACAGCAAAACTTAGTATTTTCCTGTTCTGTATGTTGAGACCATTGGAAAAAGTTTGGGTAACACTCCCAGATCAAGTACGTTTTTTCTGTGCAGCCTAATACATGATTACGCCTTGACGCCAATCAGCCAAAATAGCAAATTTCAGTTTTCATGGAATAATTCAAGAGTAGGCAGCATTAGATTCAAATGTAACATTTATTTATCATGTTTAGACATAACTAACACATTTTTAGCATGGTTCAGTACCATAATCCTTCATTTTCAGCACAAAAATACGCTATTTGGCGAAATTTTGCCCAAAAATCACTTTCAATTTGAAAGTCGCTCAAAATTCGATCACCCCTCATACACCCAATTTTGTAGATAAAGCAACCAAAATTGGTCAGAAGTTTCCTTATTAAGTCTTTTGATAACTCCATGCATCATATTTATGATTCAGGGTATTGTATGGTGACAAATGTCAACAAAAGTTACCCCTACCCCCAAAAAGCGGCATTAACCAAATTTGGTTAAATTGGTCTAACTTTGAAAGTAAGTCTGATATTAAGTTGGTTTTGGTGTCTATGCATGGGTTTTTGATACCAAGCTATTCATTGAAACCATAATCAACCCCTTTTGAGTTAACCTAATTTGCATAAATTCAAAATGGCCGCCAAAAGCTCCAGGTTAAGTCATCAGTCAAGAAGGACAGAGACAAAGTAAGTGTTACAGTAAGTCCAATATAGTTTTTTTGTATGGATCTGTGGTGTTACAATTATGAAATATCACTGCTTAATCAATGTACGTAGGCCTATAGCTATTCAAATTGATTAATTTGCATAAATCCATGATGGCAGCCATGTACAGACAAAATTGACAGTGGTTAATTACATGCCCAGGCATGATTTTGAGTACAATCAAACTATCCAGTGATAATCTCTCTCAGAACTACCCGAGAAGGTGCTGCCATCTACCTTAAGGAATCTACAACATCTTGAAGCCATGTGCATTTCAGGAAGCAGACATATTGTTTTGGACCTGTTCTTTGTTCGCTTGAGGAGCTACCCATTCGTTCCATGGAAACTGTGCCTTGTCCGATGAAAGGGTATAGAGTATGACAAACAACCCAAATAGGATTTCAGCAGCAATGTTTATACCATGATAATTTGTTTCCTGATCCTTCTAAATGGTCAACATGCATATCCAATAGGCCTATGTTTGTCACGAAGGCTATACTCCAGAAGTATTTTTTATTGATAGATACTTGGTATATACCGGATTATAACTTTATCATCTCCATGATTGGTCTTTGTCATCTTCTGGCACTCTAACAGCGTTATATATGTCATAATTTTAGTGAAATAATCCTTTAAAAACAAGACCTATGACTAGTAAGTGGTGCCCTCTTTTTTTGAGTTGTTGAACTAAATTTCCACTATTTTCAATGCATAGTATGTTGAAAATTGCTTGAATACGGATAAGTATATCACTGTGGCTAATCAGTCTTTCACATTTCATATTGTCATTATACAGCCGGTCCTTGCCAGTGGTTAGTTAGAATTAGAGCATCAGAACGTCAAGGATTCGTTGGTAACGATTGAATCTGTAACACTCTCAGGACCGCCCGAAGACAGTTCGTTTGATGCGACTCGTTTGATGCGACTGCGACTCGGGAGAGTATCGCTAAATGCCAAGACCCTTCGCGTTCTGAGCAGGAAGAAGATAGAAGTACTCGTTCCCAGGCTGTCCGCCATCCACCGAATAGAGAGACGACCACGACAGCCTTACGACAAGTGAAGTGTATTATCTGTGACAGTAAATCGCATAAACAATGCGAATCTTGAAGGTAACACTTTCGGGTGAACACATCATCTTGAAACAAGTTTGTCGCAACTAGAAAGGCTGAAGCACGGCCTGATTCACTGATGCGATATTTTGTGCACTGTTGTTTGTGGAATTTACTGTAACAGATAATACACTTCACTTGTCGTAAGGCTGTTGTGGTCGTCTCTGTATTCGGTGGATGGAGGACAGCCTGGGAACGAGTACTTCTATCTTCTTCCTGCTCAGAATGCGAAGCGTCTTGGCATTTAGCGAGACTCTTCCTTTTTCTACAGAGAACAGAAGTCATGGTGTACTTTTTATAACATTCATTGGTCACATGATAAACAAACTCATCTCCTTTAACCAGCTTAAGTCGCTTGGGAACTTGATCATTGTGGACGTCACTTACTTCTCGTATACTTTTGCAACCATTAGTTGTGCTCACGGTTTTATTCCCTGTGCTTTTCTGGCAGATGCTGATTTAGTCACATCACACGAACTTCGGGCCGTCCTGAGAGTGTTACAGACTCCATCGTTAACAACAAATCCTTGACGTTGATGTAATCCGAAACTGTTGATGCTCTAAGTCTAACTATCCACTGACAAGGACCGACTGTATACTGAAAATATGAAATGTAAATGACTGATAAGCCACAGTGATATATTTATCCGTATTTAAGCAATTTTCAACACACTATGCATCGAAAATAGTGGAAAAGTTCAGGAACTCCAAAAAAGAGGGCACCACTTACTACTCATAGGTCTTGCTTTTAATGGCTTATTTTACTCAAATTATGACATATATAACGCTGTTAGAGTGCCAGAAGATGACAAAGACCAATCATGGAGATGTTAAAGTTACATTAATCCAGTATATACCAAGTATCTATCAATAAAAAATACTTCCGGAGTTTGGCCCGCGTGACAAACATATAGGCCTATTGGATATGCATGTAGACCAATTAGAAGGATCAGGAAACAAATTATCATGATACGAACATTGCTGCTGAAACCCTATTTGGGTTGTTCCTCATAATAATCTATACCCTTTCTTCGAACAAGGCACAGACGCAGTTTCCATAGAACGAATGGGTAGCTCCTCAAGCGAACAAAGAACAGGTCCAAAACAAAATGTCTGCTTCCTGAAATGCACATGGCTTCAAAATGTTGTAGTTCCCTTAAGGTAGATGGCAGCACCTTCTTAAGTAGTTCTGAGAGAGATAATCACTGGATGGATTGTACTCAAACAGTTTTGTTTGCGTTTGCGTTAAAAATCGCGATTAATCATGCCTGGGCATGTAATTAACCACTGTCAATTTTGTCTGTACATGGCTGCCATCTTGGATTTATGCAAATTAATCAATTTGAATAGGTATAGCCTACGTACAATGATTAAGCAGTGATATTTCATGACTGTAACACCACATATCCATACAAAAAACTATATTGGACTTACTATAACACTTACTTTGTCTTTGTCCTTCTTGACTGATGTCTTAACCTGGAGTTTTTGGCGGCCATTTTGAATTTATGCAAATTAGATCAACTCAAAAGGGATTGATTATGGTTCCAATGAATAGCTTGGTATCAAAAACCCATACATAGGCACCAAAACCAACTTCATATCAGACTTACTTTTAAAGCTAGACCAATTTAACCAAAGGAGATGGTATTGCAAGGCGGGGTTTTTGCCCACAGCCAGCCGACTCATAGGGATGTACATTTCTTCTCTCCATCTGTCAATCACAATGCAATGTACAACTTGTCGTCGGCGGCAACTGTCAATCAACGGACTGATCACGGTGAACCATGATAGCTTCAGATATGTTCGGTATCAAGACGTTATTATTTCACCACGTTGCAGTCGATTTTACATGCACGTATTGGAGAATAAATACACAATTTAGGCGAATATATTGCCGTTGTAACAGGTAGCGACTGACCGTTCGATTTCAACGTTTGACTGGCCTGTATGTCCACACGGTATCGTGTCTTCGGTAAATAATATTTATTTTACTTTTAATTGGTTCATACTTGTAGCCTAAAATCTTATTTCAGATATACTGAATGCAATTGTTTTATACAAAAATGAGAAAGATTGAAATAACTTGTCACACATGTTGACCTCCTGGGATTCGAACACGGTAAAAGAAAATTTCGAGGCGCTTGTGCTCCAACGTACGTATCCACTACACCACGACATACGAACAACTGTAACAGGCTATTTTGTCACTTTAATCTACTTACGAAAACTTCAAACGTTATGAATCATAACTTTTCATTTTTTAGTATGAAGGACCCCTTGGACCAAATAGATCTTCCAGCAGTGGGAATATAATGTTACCACACAACGCCAGGTTAAATGGCGTTCTGGTCCAAGGGGTCCTTCGCGTCTAAATGCGTGTCTGAAGGACTTGATTTAGACCCTTTTTTCACGAAATAGCACAAGTTGTGGATTTCAGTTTCATGTGATAACTATAATCATAACGAAATCGCACTAAAATTTTCACATATTGTATACTTATATTTTTTCTTGCCGTTACATTAAAACCTATAAATTTTTAGGACATTTTATTTTTTCGATTTCAACCGCACCACGTATAGGCCAAAATCCCACCTTATCGTACCATCACCAAAGGTGAATGTCGCTTTTTGGGGGTAGGGGTAACCTTTGTTGACATTTGACCCCACTGTCACTATACAATACCCTGAATCATAAATATGATGCATGCAGTTATCAAAAGTCTTAATAAGGAAACTTCTGACCAATTTTGGTTGCTTTATCTACAAAATTGGGTGTCTGAGGGGTGATCGAATTTTGAGCGACTTTCAAACTGAAAGTGATTTTGGGGCAAAATTTCGCTAAATAGCGTATTTTTTTGCTGAAAAAGAAGGTTTATGGTATCGAACCATGCTAAAAATGTGTTAGTTATGTCTAAACATGATAAATAAATGTTACATTTGAATCTAATTCTGTCTACCAGTGAATTATTATATGAAGATTCAATTTCAGCATTTTGGCCAATGTCATAATCATGTATTGGGCTGTGCAGAAAAAACGTACTTGATCTGGGAGTGTTACCCAAACTTTTTCCAATGGTCTCAACATATAGAACAGGAAAATCCCAAGTTTTGCTGTAAAAGAGAGATGTACACAGAAACCCCCCCAGACCCAGGACTATTAAGCGGAATTAGATACGCTAGCTCGGGAGCTGTGATGACAGATCAGCTCAAACAACTTATCTGATGTTATTGGATGATGGAGTAAACGCCTCAACATAGGGTAAAACAAGAATACCCAAGAATATCCAGGAAACCTAACGTCCTTCTGCTGTCCTATCTGTCATTAAGATCCAATGATGAAATTCACGGAGAAAATGAGGTGTATTTTCATACATTGCAGAAAGCAGTAACTACCCTGGCAGAGAGAACCTTCGCCAAGAGGTGTCGCCTACAGATGCGAGTCATGACCTTACACCGGCCACAAATATCAAATGACAAGGCACGTTGTGACGAAACATCTCCCCAGGGCCGAGGTGCCATTCACTTGTTCGGTTTGCAACAAAACTGGGTTGACCCATCCGAAGATGATGAAACACTTCGAGGAGAAGCATCCCAACATGAAAATAGAGGAGTAGGAAACCTTATACTCTGAAGGCAGAAGATGCCACCCTGCTATCGAGGAATCTCTGAAATTATACCGGGAGCAAAATGTAATTACAGCCAAGGCAAAGGATCCTCAGGGAAGTGGGAAAACCCATACTCTGGGGATTGAAGGCGGAAATACTGCAGCCGCAGTACCCATTCATGCAGAGCAACAGGAGCTCCAGGGGAGTAGGAAAACCTATACTCTGAAGACTGAAGCTTCTGAAATCACAGGCCAACCTAATACAGGGACAGCAGCGACACCAATGAACATGAAGGACACTGTAAAACAATTATTGTAGATTTTACAGTAAGTTACTGGCAGCAAAGGTGCCAGTAACTTACTGTAAAATTTACAGTAGGATGTTACTGTAATTATTACAATAACTTACTGGCAGCAAAGGTGCCAGTAACTTACTGTAAAAATGCAATAATATATTGTTACTGTAAATTTGTTATATGATTTCAGATAGATAATTCTCAAAACAAAAAAAAAAATACCACGAAGAAACAGAAAGGAAAGATATTCCTTTATTATCATGGTTTTTCCTGACAATTATTGTCTGTTTGTCAAGGAGATATATTGGACACGGAATGTACTACCACGGCACATACATATATGAAGGTGCTGGAAATAGTGTTCGACTGTTTCATATATTATATCATAAGCCCAACAACCACATACATGATTTTAGATACATCAGAGAGATATTCACGTCAGTTTCACTCATTTAAATGGGCACCATTATCAGGTTACATAATCACATAAGCAAAACAGCCAGGAAAAAAGCACTTTTTATACTCCGATAAGAGTTAAGCCCTTTGAACCAAACTGGCAATGATTTGTTAAATTAATATATATATATGATATGATGATCTTGAATATATGCTCGCCCACTCGTATTATATTGCGAAAGTTATTATCGTTGCGTTATTACCTCTTGTACAGTTTACTTTAAAATAATGGCCGACATGATGTTTCACGAATTTTGTTGTTTTTCGATTTTCTCTTTCTCTCAAAAACTTATAAATATAATAGAGAATAATTAGTGTTGCTCAAACAAATTAAAATGCCCATTTAAACCAGGAAACCTGAATGGGCTAAAACTTTACCGCAATATGCTGAGCTATGAAGTCAGAAACTTTCTGTCTACTCCATTTCTAGGCGCACGATAAGTATTAACTGGGGAAGGGGCGGGCGTGGCGAAGGACGGAGGGGATCCGCCTCTCCCCAGGCCAGGTAGGCTTAACCATATGTGGCCTTGAGGGATTCTGTCGTGTTCCGAAATTAAGAAAACTATAGAGAGCCGAAACTTTGCGACTTTGTGACTTATCAGATTGGAATCAATTTGAGCCTGCTCGCATAATCCGCCAAGTAGGGAATGATGAGAGAATATAAAAAATGGGAACTCTGTGAGGGTAGGCCTATCAGGAATGTGATGTTTTTGGATTTTTTCTTCAATATTACGAAGTTTCCGTAACATTGAAGTTTACAAACTTACTGGAAAACGACGTGGCGATCAATATAATTCGTATACTATAAGAGATATTTTGAATGCCTACAAGTTCACATCGACGCATGTTGTTATTGAGCCTTATAGTTGGATGAATTGATGAATAATCAGTCTGCAGTAGTATATTCTGTACTGATATTTCACAATCAAAGCAATACAAAATGTATTTTTTTAAAGATGCATGAACTTGCTGTATATGAAACAGTATACGGCGAATTACTTTAATTTTTTTTTTCGTATAAAATATTATTTTTAATATGTCGTAAATTAAAATAGTTAAGTAGAATAAAGCAATAAGTTATGCCAATTTTACAGTAAATCTGTTACGTGTACTGTATTTCATATTCATGCCAATAAATACTGTATTTTCAAAAATATATGCAGTAACTTACTGCATACAATGTAATGCAGTAAACTACTGCTTGTATTACAGTATTATACTGTAATTATGTTTTGCAGTAAGTTACTGTGAAAAAAGCAGTAACTTACTGCACTATTACAGTAAAAAATTACAGTGGACCTGATGGAACTCATTGAAGCATACCCCAATATCCGGCATCAAGTTTATGGTTTAATTGAACTACACCAGGCCGATCGGGGTTTTGAGGAACCCCCAATTACCATCAGCTTCCCGGATGCAGCCAGCAAGTCATGCCATCACCACGTCCTCTGGAACACAGAGCCCATCCTCTGAAACACAGACCCCACCCTCTGAAACACAGACCAGTACTACAGGAAAAACAGTGCATGGCTGACATCAACGTGACTGAAGTGGAGCTTCATCCAACTGAGGGAGAATTATCAGAACTTCTGTCCATCCAACCTGCTATGTCAAAACGCCTAAAAAGTTAAAACCAAAACAGTCCACAACGGCCGAATCCACAGGGAAAGCCAGCAGTCACAAAACCTCACAACGGAAGTTGGGAAGTCCTGCCGCAGGAACGTCGGCGTATATCGGCGACTAAGGTACCTAGGCCTGCACCAGTGACCGCTGTTCCATCCTCGCCCCTTCCTTCCGTCACAGAGCCACCAGCACGCAGGACTACTCCCGATGATCCAGTTAGGGTCCAGTCCACACTAGCCACGGTTGCGCACAAAGTGGTCCCTCCCTTATTTCATAGTAGGGAAGGTCGCCCGTATTTGACAGCATGATAATTCTTTTTCCCTTTTTACTAACTGATATCTGAAATACCATCCTGTTCGACGTAACCATTCCTCCAAAGAGGCATATAACAATTGCTGGTTAATCGCGCCAACGCGCCACTACAGAGTTAACCGCGCCGTGAACCGAATATTCGGCAGAACCAAAATCCGCACTTTTTCGATGCGCGAAAATGATGATTCCTTCATGACGATAAAAGTTAACAAAAAACGAGAAGGTCGGTCCCCTGTTTTTTCGCCTTTTTAAAATGCGTGTTGGACGAGAAATATTTCACATGCAGAAGAAGAAAATCATTTTTCATACGTTTTCTCTGGATTGTGGGTCGAAATTGACACATTTTCATACATTTTATGGAGTTTTCCAGAAACGTTGAAGGAGTTTTGAAGAGGATCACGCATCTTTCTTTTTCACTTTCAATAGCTGATTTGTCTGAAATAATGGCACGAATATGCCCATTCAGAAATATATACTTTACAGGGTTTTTGTTGAAGCAACTATTTATGGCCGAAGAGCCGAATCCATGCCTGTTTTCAGGCACACATACTTTAAGTGTCGACAGCACCCTTATACCAATGTCAACAATTACAGCGATCGTGGACTGGGCAGTTCGACAAGCCGTGAATGTTATGTCTTCAGCTATAATTTCGGCAGCAAGAACTCAACCCCTACCCACAGAACAGGACCTTAAGCCAATATCCAACCAGCTGATGGCAACGAATGCCAATTTGGTCCAAATTGCTGGCATTATGAAGGTAATCAACAGCAAGCATTGGGAACTCGCTTTAACGGACTGTCATCGAAAATATCCCGTGTGTCTCGGCCAGTGTCTGTATTCACTGAAGTGTCGCGAAAAATGGACCAACATGTGATGGAGTAGACGATGACTAACAGGAGCCTGGTGCAAGGTAACCTGGATGCACGTGCCGATCTGACAGAAGCCATGCGCAATCAGGCAGAGGCATTCAACTCTTTTCGGTTCAGTACTAATGAGCAGAATGTAAACTGTTCTGAACCGGTCAATAATGTTACATTTTCATTGCCGCCGTCGTCGGATATAACTACTGAGAACGCATCCGAAACAACTGTGACCCCTATGCCAGCCCCGGAGCACACACCTAGCACACCACCCAGACAACACGAGAAATCCCGCGAACCAAGGAAGGACAAATCCCCGGAGAAAGCAGCTACACCACCCATACGACACGAGAAACCCCGAGAGGCCAGGAAGGACAAGTCCCCGGAACCGGAACGCCACTGCGGTAAAAAGTCCACTACCTCCAAGAAGGACACACCTGCCAAACCGAACACCGACCACCCCCGGGAAAGCAACCGTCCCCAGTCCTCATCCAGACACTCGGTACGGTCAACTGTTGAGAAACCACAAGTTCCACCCGGCTTCTCCCATCGAGGATATCGAGGTTTTCCCTGAACCCATCGACAAGACTATCGTATCCCCCGTTATTCATGTCCAGACAGAGGCCTACAAAAGAGAATGAACGGAACGCGGAGAAAAAAGAGAGACAATGAACATTAAGTGAAATCTGACTTTATTTGAACTTTATTTGAAATTTGAGTGACAACTTATTCATATAGGAAAATATGAGCAATGCATTATTGACCCAAATGGACTTTGCAACTAATAGTTATTATCAATGTGATATATTGTTGTAAATAAGTTTTGTTAAGTTTGATCAGTTGGTCTGAATACTAATGGCAGCAATGTTGCGGGTACACTATAACGACTTTCGGGTATTTTAGTGCGAGAGGATAGCTCCGCCACTCGTGTGCCCGGAACTTTCATGTACTTTCATGTTGCTGGAGACAGCTAACATTTAAGTGGAAGACAGTGTGACGAAATCATATTTTGATATCCCGAAGTATATTTCTGACCCCACAATACGATAATCGCCGATGAGCGACTGTCTCTATTAGAATTGTAGCACAGATAGAATAGCCGCATCTATTTTTGTCAAGTTAGAATCCGACTAAGTTATTTTAAAGATAAATATGTCGCTAATGTTGTCAATACTCACTGTTTCGATTAAATCCAAGTTCGGTAAATTCAAATTTATTCACATATTTTGGCGAGCAGTTTCGCCGATGGTCGCAATCGATAATGAGGTCATGCAAACGTTGTAGGGAGAGGGATTGATATAGGCTCTGCCTGTTACCCGATCACCATTTCCCTTTATATCTTTTCATGGAAATAAAATACTGCTTAAACCAATGAGGTTTCACTCTCGAACCAGACTTTACGTAATTTTAGAGTAACTTTCGCAGAGTTTCTTCTTTTGTAAATGATCGAATTAACTTCCATCAACGAAGATCATTCATATTCACTAACGATTGTAGACAGTTAACTTTAGATAAATAATCTAGAGGCAGAGTTCTCATGAGGTTTCGAGAGTTTTGGCGTTCTCACAAATGGTACATTGTGTGGCTTTTTGTACAACATTGTAACGATCGTCGACAATGTTTGCACCATTGTAACGATCGACAACAAAAAACATTGTTGGGAAATCGTTACATTGTTGCACAATTACCCCTTCACTCAGTAGTGGTGAAGTATATTGAATTGGGGCACCACAAGTCAGTTTCTTAAGCCCGGCGCACACGAGAGCTATCAGCTGAGCTGACGGCCTCAATTGCCTGTCAGCTCAGGGGCTAGCTCTCGTGTGCGGGCAGTTTTTGGTGAGTTTTTGGCCTCGCGAGGCCTGGGAAAAAGTATCAAACTTGTTTGATAATTTCGCCTCGCGAGGTCAAATTCTCAACGTGTGCGGCGAACGCAAGCCAACAGCTCAGCAGTTTTCTTGGACCGGCCAATGAATGTTATTTTCACGCGATTCATACGCATGACTCTTCAAAATAGTCTTGAAGAAGACGTTAAGCGGAAACTGAAATCAATTTCGTGAAACTTTTGCTCACCGTGTGCGCTGAAACCACACGAAAGCTAGCCCCTGAGCTGGCAGGCAATTGAGGCCGTTAGCTCAGCTGATAGCTCTCGTGTGCGCCGGGCTTTAACATTTTTGGTGCTCGAGGTTACACCGATCTAGATCGGACACATGTTCGCGATCACCACACACTGAAGACAAAAACTGTTTTGAGGACGGAAACATGTTCCGAAAATCAAACATGTTTGATTTCACGAACTTGTCCCTCGAACAGAATGTTCGTGCTTCTGCATGGGCACCTCACACTGCTGACAAAACATGTTCTGAGCCGTGTTTTTGTTCTAATACAACACAATGTTCGTAGTGTGAGTTGGGTTTAAAAGCACGCCACACCTTGACCAACTGTGATTAAAATATCAAAATGGCCCTAGTACAAACATTCCAGTCTGAGTGTACAGCGTGAGAGCGTTTCAGAGAACCACCATATGACCCTGCTGCAGTAGTGGCTCCAACCATCCCTTTCTACGCTTGTCCAACATTGCCTCGCGAATGCGCTTGCGCACGATGACGTCACCCGGCAATGTCACACGGCAGCCCTGACACCAACTCAGTCGCACTTTACGACTACCGACGCTTCACCAGGGTGCACAAGGAAAATTGTATGTGACCAGCCTTGGCATATAGAGTGAAGGCGTTCCGTGTGCGGAGGCGAAGGCTAGATGTGTGTGTGTCTGGCCTTCAACTGGAATGAGATGGGTATGGATACTGAACGGGAGTAGTATATAGAAACCCGGAACAGTCATATTGACGTCAAAAATTTGCATAATTTGTGGAGGTCACGTGGAGGAGAGGTCAAGTGCACTATAGTTCCGACAGAATTACCCCTAAAATAGGGGAAAACTCCTATCAACTCTAGCCAAAAGGGCTAATATCGGTCCCCGGGTTTATCGGGGCCTGCCTATCAAGTAAATGGGGTGGGTGCATGTAATCTTAGGATTTTTTTCCGAAACTATAAAAAGCGGAACACGGACTTTACCCCTAAAATAGGGGAAAACCCGTATCACCTCTAGCCAAAAGGGCTAATATCGATGGCCGGGCTTATCGGGGTCTGCCTATCAAGTCAATGGGGTGGGTGCATGTAAAATTAGGATTTTTTACCGAAAATATAAAAAGCGGAACTCGGACTTTACCCCTACAATAGGGGTCTGTATTATACAATATAAGGGGAAATGCCTGTATGGGGTATGGGGATGGTCAATTTTTTTCGTGTGCTTTACTATGGCTTGTGGGGTCTTGTTTTTCACGTCTCGCCGAGAAAAACACAATGGGAGGGGTCCCTGAGCGAATCGGTGAAATTTTAGGGAAAAGTCACCGAGGTCTGTATATAGGCTCATACTGGCTATATGGGGGGAGGGGTGGTCAATTTTTTTTGCGGGTGTTACTATGGGTTATGGGGTCTCGTTTTTCTCGTCTCGCCGAGAAAAACACAATGGGAGGGGTCCCGGAGAGAATCGGTGAATTTTTTGGGGAAAGTCACCGAGGTCTGTATATAGGCTCATACGGGCTATATGGGGGGAGGGGTGGTCAATTATTTTTTTTGTGGGTGTTACTCTGGGTTGTGGGGTCTCGTTTTTCTCGTCTCGCCGAGAAAAACACAATGGGAGGGGTCCCGGAGCGAATCTGTGAATTTTTTGGGAAAAGTCACCGAGGTCTGAATATAGGCTCATATAGCTCCATACTGGCTATATAGGGGTATAGGTTCAACCTGGGAAATTCACACACGTTCATTGTGATATGGGTTGTTTGGATTTGTTTTTCACGTCTCGTCATTTAGAACACGATGGGAAGGGTCTCGGAGCGCAACGGTGAAATTTTGGAAAACTACCATATAGCCCATATAGTCCCATACTGGCTATATGGGGGTATAGGTTCAACCTGGGAAATTCACACACGTTCATTGTGATATGGGTTGTTTGGATTTGTTTTTCACGTCTCGTCATTTAGAAGACGATGGGAAGGGTCTCGGAGCGCAACGGTGAATTTTTTGGAAAAGTACCAAATAGCCCATATAGTCCCATACTGGCTATATAGGGGTATAGGTTCAACCTGGGAAATTCACACACGTTCATTGTGATATGGGTTGTTTGGATTTGTTTTTCACGTCTCGTCATTTAGAACACGATGGGAAGGGTTTCTAAGCGAAACGGTGAAATTTTTGGACAAGTACCGGGTAGGTGTGGATAGGCCCATATAGCTCCATACTGGTTATATGGGAGTATAGATTCAACCTGGGAAATTCACATACGTTCATTGTGATATGGGTTGTTTGGATTTGTTTTTCACGTCTCGTCATTTAGAACACGATGGGAAGGGTTTCGAAGCGAAATGGTGAAATTTTTGGAAAAAGTTCACCGAGGCCTGGGTAAGCCCATAGGCCTATACTGCATGGCTATGAGGTATAGGCCCATACGGGGTGGACGTTTTGGGGTCTAGGTGGGCCCCTAATGATCCTATGGTGTCGTATGAGATCTTATTTTAAAGCTCTCGTGGAGGAGCATCCGACCGGACTAATAGTTCGTCCGTTTTCAATATCCTGCGCATGCGCAATCTGACCCGTAGTATAGAAAGCAGGCATTTTGGGGGGTATGTGGGTGTGTGTTTGGGGTAGAGATGGACCGCTATGGGTCCGAATGGGCCGTGGAAGGTGTCCAAGTGAAGCTTGTGTGGGGTAGAGTCAGGATGGCGTATTTTTAAATGCAAATCGCGTCAATCTGCGCATGCGCAGTTGGTTGTAGTAAGTAAAGTGGTCATTTTGGGGCAGTGCGGGAAGGTATTTGGTGTAGAGATGGACCATCCTTGGTCCGAATGCGTCCTGTGGGGTGTCATCTTGTAGCCTTCGGGGTGGAGATGACGATTTTAAGGGATGTCCACAGCATCTGTAACGTCATTGGTGACGTCATCAGTACGAGTAGTAGCGAAAGTGGGCATTTTGGGGCAGTGAAGGAGGGTATTTGGTGTAGAGACGGACCATCCATATCTGGCATGCGTATTATACAGTATCTGTCCTGTATTATACCAAATCTGTGCTGTATTATACTATATCTGTCCTGTATTGTACCATATATGTCCTGTATTATACCAAATCTGTGCTGTTTTATACAGTATTTGCCCTCTATTATACCATATCTGTGCTGTATTATACCATATCTGTCCTCTGTGAGGTCACTGCCGCTTCCGTTCACGTGACCGGAACTGACCTTTGACCCCTGCGCGCGCTAACAATACCGGATAAAAATTGCGCGCAGTGGTCAAAGGTCAGTTCCGTTAACGTGAACGGAAGCGGCAGTGACCTCACAGAGGTCATATGCAAATGTCACTTCCGAGCTCTGAACTCTACACGCTTTGAGCTCCAAGAGCTCCGACCCAAGGGCTCTGCCACACGGGAGCTCCCACCACCACCGGGCGTTGACGCCCATCAACGCCCGGTGGTGGTGGTGGTGGTGATGGTCGTGGTGGTGGAATGTGGTGGTGGTGTGTGTGTGTGTGTGGTGGTAGTGTGTGGTGGTGGTGTTGCTAGTGGTGCCTGTACATATAAGAATGAACAGGTGTCCCTCAGCAGTCCTGGTCAAAGGTCACTTCCGTTCAATATGGATCATCATAGATACTCAAACTTCTTATTATCAATACATCTACAATACTGACCTACTACTTCCGACAGGGGGCGCCACCTGTCTTGTGACAACTTTCGGTTCCGGACACGTGACAGTAAACATGGAAAAACCCGGATGTAAGATGGGGACCCGGATGTAAAACCAGAGTACCCGGATGGAAGACGGAGGAACGACGGGAAAATCCCACTGGGAAACCCGGAGGTTGACAAGGTCCCGGATGTAAAATCCACTGCCCACACATACACACACACGCGCGCGCAATGCGGCTCAGTCGTACAGCAGTACATCTCGGTCCTCGACTTGGGGTAGTTGAACTGAGTGTGCTAAAAATAGATCACCAGCTAGCGTGCTATAAAAGGGAAGCGGCCTGGCCGTTTCACCAGACACTCTGTCAACCACCAAGATGTTCACTTGTACTACGTTCTCGAAATCATTCACTCGTCTGCACGACTTGTGCTGCCATGAGGCTACCAAGCACGAAGGAACCGCCCGGTATAGCTGTACGATATGTACACTGTCGTTTCAGCGCCCGGATCATTTACAGCGCCACGAACGTTCAATTCATGGGCCACCCAAGCGTCCATGCGAAGAATTTGGCCGGCTTTTCAAACTGACCAGTCAGTTGCTGCGACACCAACGCACACGACACCCTGTTCCGCAGCCACGTTTGCAGGTAGAGGAGCCCGTAGGCACCAGTATCGAGACAGTGGGAATTACAACACATATAACGGAAGTGGGAAGAGGTGCCGACATACTGACTGCGTCACATGACTTCACAGAATAGTCTTCTGTAGTCATCGCACGACGGCCGATGATGATGATGTTGCCCTAATTCAACAGTCAAATTCCGACTACAAGACCTTGGGCCAGATTTTGTACGATGTGGAGGGCAAAGTACACTTCGTGGACGAACCCATAAATGTTCCTAGCGATCTGTTACACGAAGACCATCCAGTGAGTGACATCTATCGGCGCCATTGGCCCATGATCCGGCACTGTTTCTACCGTCATCACCCTATTCAAAATATCTACAATTTCCGACTGACCGACCTCGCCCGTCTACGCAGCTATGTGGAAGCCATCTTCAACGATCAAACTACGGTCTTCAAGTTGAATCTGGCGTTTGGTTATGTGCTGCAGCATAAGGACACGGACCAAACCCGATACTTTTACCCGAGCAGTAACATCCGGGTATTTGACCAACCGTTTACCATCATTAACGGGGCGTCGCTAGAGACGATGCTGGAGAAACTGGACACCGTGGATCCCTTGGAATGGGCTCAACAACAACGCCCCAACACACAATGGGTCGTAGAGAGGATGACCAATGTTACCAAGCTGACCGACCACCTCCATCGGCTGAATGCGTCACCCATGCACTGACGAATACCATAACATGTCGTACATACTCTATATGTCTACATGCTGATCGTTGACGGCGTCAACGCCAGGTGGTGGTGGTGATAGTTGTGTGAGGATAATAAAACGTGTATTACGCAATGTGCTTGTTGTTGTTGCTGTCTCTTGGTTGTGTTTATATTGAATGGATCTGAGCATATTGATGCGATGAGAGGAAGTTTTCGGAGAGAACGTAATTCTATATTGTGCACGGATGGATACAAATACAAACACACACACACACACGCACGCAATGCGGCTCATGAAAACCCGGATGCAAGCTGAGGACCCGGATGTAAAACCACAGTACCCGGATGGAAGACGGAGGAACGACGGGAAAACCCCACTTGGAAACCCGGATGTTGACAAGATCCCGGATGTAAAATCCACTGCCCACACACACACACACACACACACACACACACACACACGCGCGCGCAATGCGGCTCAGTCGTATACCAGTACATCTCGGTCCTCGACTTGGGGTAGTTGAAGTGAGTGTGCTAAAAATAAATCACCAGCTAGCGTGCTATAAAAGGAAAGCGGCCTGGCCGTTTCATCAGACACTCTGTCAACCACCAAGATGTTCACTTGCACAACTTGCCAGAAGCAGTTTACTCGTCTAGACAATTTACGTCGCCACGAGACCGCCGCCCACAACGACGGACTGTATACTTGTATAACCTGCGCACGGTCATTTAATCGGGAAGATGCTTTACTGCGCCATGAACGTTCAATTCATGGGCCACCCAAGCGTCCATGCGAGGATTGAGGTCGGCTTTTCAAACTGACCAGTCAGTTGCTGCGACACCAACGTTTGATTCAAGACCCGGTACCATGGCATGAGCGACAACTTCCTACTGAAGAGGAGCCGCGGAAGGTCAGACCCAGTGAAGATAAGCCCGGGGAGACGAACGCCACTGGTGAGGCGATGACGGAGAGTCCGCCTATACCCACAGTTCAGAAGAGCCTGGATTTCCAGCCGGACCCCAGCCTTGTGGTTTCGAGTCATACGCCTGACAACATCGAACATTTTCTGGACGAGCCCATAAATGTTCCTAGCGATCTCTTACAGGACAACCATCCAGTGAGTGACATCGATCGGCGCCATTGGTCCATGACACGGCACTGTTTCCACCCTCATGGCCCTATTCAAGATATCTACAATTTCCCACTGACCAACCTCACCCGTCTACGCAGCTACGCGGAAGCCATCTTCAAAGATCAAACTACGGCCTTCAAATTGAAAATTGAATGTCGCTTTCGTCACAAAAAGACGGACCAGTTACGGTATTATTATCCCGGCAATAATATCTATGTGTTTGACCAGCCGTTCACCATCATTAACCGGAGGTCACTAGAGACGATGCTGGAGATACTGGACACCGTGGATGCCTTGAGATGGGCACATCGTCAACGCCCCAACACACAATGGGTGGTAGAGAGGGTAACCAATGTCACGTTTTTCCTTACCAAGCTGACCGACCACCGCCATCGGTTGAATGCGTCACCTGTGCACTGATGAATACCATAACATGCCGCACATACTCTCTATGTCTACATGCTGATCGTTGACTTGAGCTCAGTAAACACTTGTACCTAATGTGACGGTGCGTTAAATAATAAAACATGGTGTTTGATATTTCAATTTGTTTTGCTGTGAACATACTAAACATACCGAGGGCGGCTCCCCCAGCCTGGGTATGATGTAACATTGGGGATAATAAACTATATAAACATTGCTGAACTTGTTGTTATTCACGACAACCGCTATCCGATTGTATAATACAGAACATATAATGTATAATACAGGACATACATGGTACAATACAGGAAACATATGGTATAATACAGCACAGATTTGGTATAATACAGGACAGATACTGTATAATACAGCACAGATTTGGTATAATACAGAACATATATTGTATAATACAGGACAAATATGGTACACTGCAGGACAGATTTGCTATAATACAAGACAGATATTGTATAGCACGGGACAGATATTGCATAATACATCACAGATATTGCATAATACAGCACAGATATGGTGTAATTCAGGACAGATATGGTATAATACAGCACAGATATGGTATAATAGAGGGCAAATACTGTATAATACAGCACAGATTTGGTATAATACAGAACATATATGGTACAATACAGGACAGATATAGTATAATACAGCACAAGGACAGATACTGTATAATACGCATGACAGATATGGATGGTCCATCTCTACACCAAATACCCTCCTTCACTGCCCCAAAATGCCCACTTTCGCTACTACTCGTACTGATGACGTCACCAATGACGTCACAGATGCTGTGGACATCCCTTAAAATCATGGTCTCCACCCCGAGGGCTACAAGATGACACCCCACAGGACGCATTCGGACCAAGGATGGTCCATCTCTACACCAAATACCTTCCTTCACTGCCCCAAAATTCCCACTTTCGCTACTACTCGTACTGATGACGTCACCGATGACGTCAAAGATGCTGTGAACATTCCTCAAATCGTTGTCTACACCCCGAGAGCTACAAAATGACACCTCCCAGGACACATTCGGACCAAGGAGGGTCCATCTCTATACCAAATACCTTCCCGCACTGCCCCAAAATGACCACTTTACTTACTACAACCAACTGCGCATGCGCAGATTGACGCGACATGCATTTAAAAATACGCCATTCTGACTCTACCCCACACAAGCTTCACTTGGACACCTTCCACGGCCCATTCGGACCCATAGCGGTCCATCTCACACACCCCAAACACACACCCACATACCCCCCAAAATGCCTGCTTTCTATACTACGGGTCAGATTGCGCATGCGCAAAATATTGAAAACGGACGAACTATTAGACCAGTCGGATGCTCCCCCACGAGAGCTTCAAAATAAGACCACATACGACACCATGGGATCATTAGGGGCTCACCTAGACCCCAAAACGTCCACCCCGTATGGGCCTATACCCCATAGCCATGCAGTATAGGCCTATGGGCTTACCCAGGCCTCGGTGAACTTTTTCCAAAAATTTCCCCGTTTCGCTTCGAAACCCTTCCCATCGTGTTCTATATGACGAGACGTGAAAACAAATCCAAACAACCCATATCACAATGAACGTATGTGAATTTCCCAGGTTGAACCTATACTCCCATATAGCCAGTATGGAGCTATATGGGCCTATCCACACCTACCCGGTACTTTTCCAAAAATTTCACCGTTTCGCTTAGAACCCCTTCCCATCGTGTTCTAAATGACGAGACGTGAAAAACAAATCCCATTGTGTTTTTCTCGGCGCGACGAGAAAAACGAGACCCCACAACCCAGAGTAACACCCACAAAAAAAAAATTGACCATCCCTCCCCCCATATAGCCAGTATGAGCCTATATACAGACCTCGGTGACTTTTCCCCCAAAATTGACCGATTCGCTCCGGGACCCCTCCCATCGTGTTTTTCTCGGCGAGACGAGAAAAACGAGACACCACAACCCATAGTAACACCCACAAAAAAATTGACCACCCCTCCCCCCATATAGCCAGTATGAGCCTATATACAGACCTCGGTGACTTTTCCCCAAAATTTCACCGATTCGCTCAGGGACCCATCTCATTGTGTTTTTCTCGCCGAGACGTGAAAAACAAGACCCTACAAGCCATAGTAAAGCCCACGGAAAAAAATGACCATCCCCATACCCCATACAGGCATTTTCCCTTATATTGTATAATACAGACCCCTATTGTAGGGGTAAAGTCCGAGTTCCGCTTTTTATATTTTCGGAAAAAAATCCTAATTTTACATGCACCCACCCCATTGACTTGATAGGCAGACCCCGATAAGCCCGGCCACCGATATTAGCCCTTTTGGCTAGAGGTGATACGGGTTTTCCCCTATTTTAGGGGTAAAGTCCGTGTTCCGCTTTTTATAGTTTCGGAAAAAATTCTAATTTTACATGCACCCACCCCATTGACTTGATAGGCAGGCCCCGATAAGCCCGGGGACCGATATTAGCCCTTTTGGCTAGAGTTGATAGGGGCTTTCCCCCATTTTAGGGGTAAAGTCCGTGTTCCGCTTTTCATATTTTCGGGGGGAAATCCTAATTTTACATGCACCCACCCCATTGACTTGATAGGAAGGTCCCAATAAGCCCGGGGACCGATATTAGCCCATTTGGCTAGGGTTGATAGGTGTTTTTCCCCTATTTTAGGGGTAAAGTCCGTGTTCCGCTTTTTATAGTTTCGGGAAAAAATCCTAATTTTACATACATCCACCCACTGGATGCCCCTTCACGAATGCTTCACTTTGATACCTCACTCGACCCAATCGGACCATGCAGCGTATTTGAAGTCTGGGGTCTACTTTTTCTCCGCGGAAGCTTTTTCCCGCGACCGCATCACCGCCAGACCGCATCACCGCGGATGAATACATTCCCTGCAACAATTGGAACTCTCCTGTGTTGGAGGTAGCTTTTTGGTCATTCTGCCGGAACTATAGTGCACTTGACCTCTCCTCCACGTGACCTCCACAAATTATGCAAATCTTTGAGGTCAATATGACTCTTCCGGGTATCTATATACTACTAACGGGATTGCTGACGTCCGCGCTTCACCTGAAAATGCATATGTCTAGGAAAATACAATGTTGAATCCTGAATGGGATTGTTGACGCCCACACTAGGGGGATTCCCCTTTTCCAAGTGTCAGGTCCAGACATGTGGTCAAAGGTCACGCCACACGAAAACGCAACACCGAATCTGCTGTTTAAACACTACTAAACGTCCATGAGTTTTGAGTCTCAATATTCTCAAATTTCCAGAAGTGACGTCTTCATAAGTTTAATGCAGTTATTAAAGATAGATTAGGATTAGGTGCGAGAAAGCGAGTCCCGCTTAATATACTTACACTTGTACATCACTATACAAGAATTTTTCAAAGAAAAATACATTCCGTCAAACTCCACCCCAAGTCCCAGGAACTCCCAGGAACGACCTTAGGAGCAGGAAATTCTATTCTATTGTGTTTTAAATAACATTATACATATAAAGAAGGAAGCCCAGGTGGCATCTAATTCCATTAGATGCTACCTCACAACCGATTCGGTGTCGATTATATGACGTCATAATTTTCTTCGCGTGTCCAGTTGAACTCGCCTAGAGGGATAAAGGATTGAAATGGATATCAAAATTTATCTTCTTGTACATCCTGTTTCCGTACAAGGAGCCGTACAAGCCCATCAAGGAGCCAATTAAAGTTGGAGAGAAAGAGTTGTTTTCTGCGGAGATTTATTCAAAGTTGTTGATATCATTAAACCTTTTTGGACGTCTTATAGGTACACAATCCAATCATTGGATGATGGGAGAATTTCACATGTATTCTAAAACCAAGGGTCCCGCTTGCATCATTTTGACCGTTAATGGCGTTTTAGCACGCCCCTAAAGCTGCCATACTGCATGTGGACTCGCCAACCCGTGTCGATTTCAGGCACGCGACTTGCAGGTGTTGCTTGCTTCGATTAATTGGCGGGCCAAAGCATTTTTTGTCAGGTGTTAATCCAGTTTTTAAATACACGAGAATAGCTTTCATTTCACGAAACATCTCCACATTGTACCGTTTTCAGTATGGTAGAACAGAAATAATTATATGTTCCACTTCAAAAAATCGTTTCATGTTTTTGCGTCAGTACAAATAATATAGTTCTCAAAGTCGGAAGCTGTCAAAATGTGCTAGAACGCGCCGTTTCTAGTCTAGATTTTCAAGAAGGAGATGGATAAGGCGACATTTTTGGCCTATACGGGGTGCGGTTCAAATCGAAAAAATGTAATATCCTAAAACTAATTGTGTTTTAATATAACAGTCGGTAAAATATATGTACACAATATGTGAAAGTTTCGTGAACATGGTGAAAAAAAATCATCCCTTAATTTCAACTTCAAAACATTTTTAAGTGATCTGCTGCTCAGGATTGGACATTTACTGCCTGCCTCATAAGGTAGCACTGGATGATCCGGGCGACATTTAACATTTGTTCAACCTTCATGCAGTGGTACAGTATTTCATCTGTGGAAAGAATCTCTTCTGTTTCTTTACAATAGACAACCTCGGTCCGAAAACGTAGCAGAATCGGATGACGATGGACTGTCATTCGATGACTATGAGAAAATGCTCTGTCAATGTTTTTTTTTTTTTTTTTTTCGGTTAAGCCCTGGAACAAGCCACTGGGCATTTATTCATTAATTCTTCTGGCTACGGTTTTACAATGTACCCTTACAATGCCCACGTAGCCTGGGTGTTAGGGTAGAAAATTATATATAAAGATCAAATGTAACGTCTAACACCAATATATTTCTTATTTCAATATATCTGCACTAAACGAAATATATTATACATATATAACTCCCCCCCCCCCAAGGACAAACTACTCACTAGAAGTATTCAGATTCATCAATTTACAAAATCGTGTGAGGCACTTAAAATAAATATCATTGAATACAGCCCTGCTATCTTATTGGTTGCATATACTTTCTTTAATATGTGTACATTCCACTTTAATTCATCAATAAAAACTTTGAAATACGGACCCTTCTCTGTTACATGACATCTGTAGATGAAAAACTTTGCATGCATAATGAAGTGGTTAACCAATGACTGAAATCGCTCTTTTTTATAATATCCATATAAAATTTCGTTGTCAGCTATGTCAATATTTGTGTGACTATACAAAAAATTCCTAGCATCAGTCCAAAACATAGCATTCTGTGGACATTCAATGAAATAATGATTGATAGTATCTTCTAAACCGCATGTGTTGCACGCTGGATATTCTTTTACCTTGAGTCGCCTACAAAGGTACTGGTTGCAAGGAATTATTTTATGTAAAACTTTATATTGTAGTTGTTTAACTTTATTCTCTACGGTAGGGTGTGCGGAAGAGACCAGATTTTCTCATGAGACACGTCATCCTGAGCTTTGGACCATTTACCATAATCAAAATTCACCTTATCTTTACCCTTTAACATGTTATAGAAATACTTGCAAGTCAAACGTGTGTCGGCCAACTCCATCCAACCCACCGATGGATTGTCGTGTAAAGGTTTATCGGCAATGTTTTTGTTAAATAGATTGGATCCAACAAAACTATTAACAGCAGAGATGATACTATAGTAGTCCTTTGTTTGGGAGATGAAAATGTACTTTTCCTGTAATTCTGGCAATGATAGCAACTTCCCATTCTCATCGTAAAGATCTTTTACAAAATTAATACCAGCTTGATGCCATACGATGTTGTACATTGATTTGCTGCCAAATAAAATATTTCTGTTATTCCATATAAGTTCATTGTACGGGTCTGTATCTTCACCTGCGTCTTTTATCTTTGACCAATTGGCAAGAATTTCCATATAAAAGTCTGGTAACCTATCACTTAATTTTGAGATATCATAGTTACAATTCAGTAAATATGTTAGGCCACCTAATTTTCTAAATATTTCGTTTATGGTTAATTTCCAACACGAAGGCCTATCAGCAAAATATCTATTTAACCACACCAATTTCATTGCCTTGTTGTGCGTGTCGAAGTCTCTGGCTTTTATTCCACCGTTTTCAACACTGCAGCACAGAAGACTTCTCTTAACTTTTTCTTGACGATAGTTCCAAATGAATTGGAATATCTCTGTATTAACATTAGAAATGAACTGTTTAGGGATTGGTAACACCTTGACAAACCTTCACCTTTTGCCAGAAGTGATCTTCCATATAAAGTAATATCTCTGGACGACCAGATCTGAAAGCGTTTACGGACTTTCCCCAACGTGCTATCTAAATTTTCTTTTAGTGCTGAATTTTTATCATGGCTAACTAAAATACCCAGTATTTTCAAATCATTAGTGACTGTAAGCTGTGGTACATTTATGTGTTTGAACTTCTTTTTGGAGAAAGGAAATAATTTACTTTTGCATATATTTAAACAGAGCCCTGAAAATTTCCCCAAAAATTCATATTTGGATATAACATTTCTGACAGAGGAGATGTCTTTTAATGTTAAATTTGAATCATCTGCATAATAAACTCCCTTGACTTCTTCTTTGTCAACATATATACCTTTGATAGTTTTGTCTTTACGAATTTCGTTGTTAATCAATTCTATACACAAAATAAATATGTATGGTGAAAATGGACACCCTTGTCTCGTTCCTCGATGCAGATCGAACCACTTGCACGATTTGTTCTTATTAATAACACAGCTTTTTGCTCCATTGTATAGCGTGTGAACATATTTCCGAAAAACTGGACCAAAATTGAACTTTTCTAATACGTAAGACATATATGACCATTCAACTGAGTCAAACGCTTTTTCGATGTCTAGGGATAGTAACCAATTATTCGAGAAATGATCTTGTTCTAAAATATCCAGTAAAAAACGAATATTTTCTCCTATAAACCGACCTTTAACGAAACCGGTTTGAGAATGGTGAATAAGGTTATTCAATAGGGGTTTAGTTCTGTTAGCTAATACTTTAGAAATGATTTTGTAATCCACGTTCAAAAGCGATATCGGCCGCCAGTTTTTTAAATATTTCAAATCTCTTCCGGGTTTTTCAATGAGGGAGATTATCCCTCTTCTCTGGGATACACTAAGTGTTTCCGATTGTAATGATTCCTGAGCGGACGAAATGAACATTATCTTTATTTTATTCCAAAATTTTCTGAAAAACTCCACACTTAACCCGTCACAACCTGGCGATTTGTTTAGCTGCATAAGTAGTAGGGAAAGAGCTTTGAAGGGCCAATGCGCTTCACTGCGCATGCGCAGAAATTATTTTGTGGGCGTGGCTATGTGTGTGCGCATGCGTGAGTTTATGTTAATGAGTTTTATGCAAATGAGGTCATTGGGTGCATTGGGTATATTCAAGATGGCGGCTTGTTTTTTCTAGGTTAGGGGTGGTCGGCTTCAAGATGGCGGCCCATTGCACTTGTTTCGGTCCTCATTTGCATATTTTCAAGATGGCGGCTTGTTTTTTCTAGGTTAGGGGTGGTTGGCTTCAAGATGGCGGCTTGTTTTTGTAGGTGCGTCCAATTGCACTTGTTTCGCGCCTCATTTGCATATTTTCAAGATGGCGGCCTGTTTTTTCTAGGTTAGGGGTGGTCGGATTCAAGATGGCGGCCTGTTTTTTGTAGGGTGGTCAATTGTACTTGTTTCGGTCGTCCTCATTTGCATATTTTCAAGATGGCGGCCTGTTTTTTGTAGGTTAGGGGGGGTCGGTTTCAAGATGGCGGCCTGTTGTCCCCCTGAAAATATGCAAATGAGGTCTCTGGGTTTTTCCCCACTGTTTTCAAGATGGCGGCCTGTTTTTTGTAGGTTAGGGGTGGTTGGTTTCAAGATGGCGGCCTTGTTGTCCCTGAAAATATGCAAATGAGGTCTTTGGATGTGGTCGTGTTCAAGATGGCGGCTTGTTTTTTGTGTGTGAGGGGTGGTCGTGTTCAAGATGGCGGCTTGTTTTTTGTGTGTGAGGATTGATCCGCTGAAAATATGCAAATGAGGTTCAATGGGCTATAAAAGGAGTCCATTTTTAGGGTGAGGGTGTATTCAATCTGACTTACCTGACCTGTCTCCCTGCCTGCCTGCCTGCCTGCCTGCCTTGCTTGCCTATCCGCTTGTATGAGACGAAAAGCATGAGACGTGGAGCAGATTTTCCCTTCGATCCAGCCGCACCTCCGGTTGAAGTCTTGCCTGAAGATGCACGTGTCAGGGGCATTTATCAACGACACTGGCCTACCATACGCCATTGTTTTCACCGTGATCGTCGTCTTTTGGACTTATACAATTTTCGGCTGGAGGACCTCACGTATCTCACTACATATGCCGAGAACATTTTCAAAGATCAGGTGACAGCCTATAAGTTGAATGTCACATTTGGCTATATCTTACGGCATAAACAGACAGACCAACTGCGGTATTTCTATCCCAGTAACAATTCGTATGTGTTTGACCAGCCGTTCACCATCACGGATGAGATTTCTCTGGAGCCAGTGGTCGAGCAACTCACTACATTAGACCCGTTGGAGTGGGCCCGTCTGCAACGCCCCAATACACAATGGCTTGTGGAAATGGTCACTAACGTTACATTTTTCGTCACGAAAATGCGAGATCATCCGATCGGTGCTCCTGTACAACTCCCCCCGTGGTTGCTTCGTCGACAAGGCCTGTATGCATTAACAGCAGGAAAAAATGGCCCCTACAAAGACCGGAAATGTCTGTTTCGGTGTTTGGCCGTGCATCTGGACGAGTGTGACCCCAAGACTTGTGACACAATGACCGATGGCTATTGGGAAGCGTATTTAGAGCATCAAGACATGGATAAGCGGCACTTCCGTGGAGTCCCCTTTAAGAATTTGGATGATGTAGAAACACTGCTCGATATTAATATCTTTGTTTATCGATTACGACGCGAGGAGGACGATACCTATGTGGCTGAATTGGTTCGTCGATCTACAGAACGGTATGCTGCTACGATGAAAGTGAATGTGTTCGATGACAATGGCGTGAGTCATTTTTCGCTCATTACCAATATGAGCCTGTACGCTCAGTCTTTCAGTTGTGCCCAATGCCATTGTGTGTTTAAAAAGTCTTACAACTTACTTCGCCACGAGAAAATCTGTGACAACAGTGTCAAGCGAGTCTATCCGGGTGGAGTGTATCATAATACACCTACTATTTTCCAGGAACTGGCCGATGAGGGTATCATCATACCGGAAGAGGACCGTTATTTTCCCTACCGGGCATGCTATGATTTTGAGGCCCTGTTGGAGCCCATGGACTTGTTTTCGGCTAAAACGCAGTGGACACAGCGCCATATTCCCCTCAGTGTCAGCATTTCATCCAACGTACCTGGCTATGACGCTGCACCGGTGTGTTTCGTGTCCACGGGGGAATCCTATGAGTTGATCACCCGTATGATGGAGTATTTAGAGCAAGTCAGTGCGGCCAGTACGGCATTGTTGGTGACCAAGTTCGACGACGTACTCACCCAGCTGGCCGATCGCATTCCTGAACCGGGTGTAGCCTTCAGCGACGATGAAGAGTCCGAGTCCGAGGCCGAGTCCCAGCAGTCCCAGCAGTCCCAGCCTTCGCAGGATGTCCCTTTACCTAAACCTTATGCGGAGAAATTGAAGTTACGGTTCCTTCAATACTTAGGTCAGTTACCGGTGCTCGGCTTCAATTCGGGACGATACGATTTGAACATGGTGAAGGAATTTCTCTACCCTTACTTGGCGCACTCCGATACCCTGAAGTCGGTCATCAAGAAGATCAACAACCATATGGCCCTCACTACCACATCACTTCGTTTCCTCGATATACGCAATTACCTGGCACCTAATTGTAGCTATGCGCAGTGGGTGAAAGCCTATAACTGTACCCAGATGAAAGGTTACTTTCCTTACTCCTATATGACGAGCCTGGATCGCTTAGAAGACACCCAGTTACCACCCCGGGAAGCGTTTTACAATGACCTGAAAGGGGAAGCTCTGTCCGAGACCACCTACATCGAACTCCAGCAGGTATGGAACGCTGAACATATGCAGACGTTGCGAGATTTCCTCATATGGTATAACAACCTAGATGTGGTTCCTTTCCTGGAAGCGGCCGAGAAAATGGTGCAACTCTTTCGTCGCCAAATGCACATCGACATCTTCAAAGAGTGTTTAAGTTTACCGGGTCTGGCGCTTCGCCATCTCTTTCAAGAGTGTCCAACCTACTTCTCGCTCATTCAAAAAAAAGATGCAGACATGCACGATTGTCTGAAGCGGAACATTGTGGGTGGTCCCAGTCTTATTTTCCACCGCTACCATGAGAAGGACGTCACGACACTGCCCAGTGGGAAACCCTGTGCCAAAATCATTGGTTTTGACGCCAATGCGTTGTACCTGTGGTCGCTCGCCCAACCTATGCCGAGTGGACATTATACACGTTGGGTGTCAGAAGGTGAGCATTTTACACCTGAACGGACGCCGTATAAACATCTTGCCGACCAGTGGATAGACTGGGAAGCCTATCGACGGGCCATTTATATTCGTCACCAGACCAACGCCACGGAGAAGCGGATAGGGGATCGCCGACTGCCCGTCGATGGGTTTGCCCTTGTACGAGGCACACCCACTGTATTTCAGTTTTACGGGTGTTACTGGCACGGTCACGAATGTCATTTTAGCGCGGGCCGCTTCAATCAGCGACGTGGAAAATCGGCACAAGAATTACGGGACGAAGTAGTGATCAACGGTGATTATGTCAAAGAGCGAGGATTCCATCTCATAGAGATGTGGGAGTGTGAATTCCACACGATGTGCCAGGCCCTGCCCCATTTACAACGGTTCTTAAAAGAGCGTGAATATCCCTTGAGTCGTAGGCGACTGCTCAGTCTACCTCAGATGTTGGACGCCATTCGTTCGGGTCAGCTCTACGGCTTTGTAGAATGTGATGTGCACGTTCCCGACACTCTCAAGCCCCTCTTCGCCCAGTGTCCGCCTATCTTCAAGAACACGCTGGTGGGTCGGTCTGACATTGGCGAGACCATGAGCGCCTACGCGGAGCAACACGAGTGTTTATCTAAACCGCGCCGCATGTTGATTGGAAGTATGTGGGCCGAGAAAATCTTGCTGGGCACCCCCTTACTGCAGTGGTACATGAAGCACGGTTTGGAAATTACTCAAATCTATCAGGTAATCCAGTACGTACCTGAGGCTTGTTTTGCGGAGAATGCGGATCTCGTAACGAAGGCCCGTCGTCAAGGGGATCAAGACCCGAGTCAGGCCATCATGGCTGAATGTTGGAAACTCACTGGCAATGGTTATTATGGAAAAACGGTAACCAATCAGGATAAGCACGTCAATGTGAACATTTGTACGACTACCCAAGCCCGCAAAAAAGTCAATTCCCCGCTGTTTCGGTCCGTGGAGGTGATCGATGACGATACCTATGAAGTGACTTTAGCCAAGAAGACTATCCGGTATAATTTACCGCTCCAGATTGGATGTATGGTCTACCAGGTGGCCAAACTGCGAATGCTGGAATTCATCTATGATTTTATGGGTGTGTATTTTGATCCCTCAGACTGGCAACTCATGGAGATGGACACAGATTCGGCCTACATGGCCGTTTCCCATCCGGACTGGGAGTCTCTCGTTAAACCCGAGTTACGGGAACAATATGAGGCGGAACGGGACCAGTGGCTACCCCGACGCGATCACTACACCTACGATAAGCGGACACCCGGGCTCTTCAAGCTGGAGTGGAGTGGGGATGCTATGATCGCGCTCTCCTCCAAGACCTACTACTGTTACGGGGGAGATGGAGGAGAGGATAAGTTTAGCTGTAAAGGAGTGAGCCGGCGCGATCCCAACATAGACAAAGATCTCTACCTGGGTGTATTGCAAAGCCAGGCCAGTGCGAGTGGCACTAACCGAGGATTCCGTGTGGTGGACCACCAGATGCGGACCTATATCCAGCAACGAGACGCCTTTACTTTCTTTTATCCCAAACGAAAAGTATTGGCCGACGGTGTGAGCACTACCTACTTGGACTTGTAAAATGTGGAACATTAACTGTGGATACACGAGTTATAAAACTGTAAAAGTCAGAATGGCCGAGTGGTCTAAGGCGCCAGTCCTAAGTACTGGTGGGGTGATACCCTGCGTAGGTTCGAATCCTACTTCTGACAAACTTTTTTTGTACCTTAATCACTACTATTCTATGTGTACATATCCCTACTATTTGTACCCTGTATTTCTATTTTGTATAGTCTAATCCTTGCTTGTTGACTTAAATAAAGAGAGAAAAAGTCAAATCATTTTTTTGTGTTTTTTCATCAATTTATTCAACAATGAACGTCAGAACAACAACGTCATAACAATATAATGTGATAATAATAATAGTGGTCTGCGCGCGCAGTACATTTTTAAGTTAACCAGAGAAATGGAGCATGCACATTAAAACGAGAGGCCGTCCAGTCATAGACGAGGACATCCCGGTCTTCGGCTTGACAATAATCATCAAACATATGTACAATGGTTGGCATAGAATGTCCTCTACTCCGGTGAGTGAGATAAAACACACAGTACTGTCCGCACACACTACTCAAGGGTCCTTGTAATCTTTGCGTATTCCAACGCCACTCTGTCGTGGAGACGTCCATGAATTTCACCAAATCGGCATGGAGGGGTGCAAGTCCGTAGGAATCAAAGTATTCGCCTTGGCCTAGGGTGTCCACGTACACCGCTATCCAATGTTCACCGGGTCGACTCTTCGTGTCTGTATTTAGGATGTAGGCTGCTGGCGTGGTGGAGTGGGTGGGAAACACATTGCGTGGAAACACACCTCGAAAGGGGATCTTGGGATCTCGCTGGAGTATGTCCATCAGCTGTTCTGTATCCATGTTTAGCTGGAGAAGTCACACAGCACGTTTCTTTGCTCATCCACGCTGATGACGTTGTCAAACTCGGCGTAGCAAATCACATTAATGGTGCTGGGTAGAGCTTGGGAGAAACGCAGTTCCAACCGTAGGTTTCCTTTCTTCAGTAAAGCCAGTTGATGATCGTGTTCCAAGGTAGGGGTGAGGTCAAAGGCGAACAATGTGTACCCATTGCCAAAGTCTTTTCGACTGATGGTATTGCCTTCGTCCTGGTTGTTTTGTCCTGTGGCTGTAAACAGGTTCAGGTAGGTCCGCACATAGTTTCCGTTAGTAAAGTCCGGTTGTAAGGGACGGGCTGGAATTTGATGGCCGGCCACGTGCAGTGCCACAAAGTTGATGTTGAAATGATCAAATTTGAACGGATTCTCAGCCCAATTTCCATTGAATGTGGTGTTGGTCACACACGCCAGGGTAAGACGTTTAGGCAGATCTCCAAGAAATAAATTCTCTCTGTTGGCCATCATCGTACCTGCGGGTACCGAGAACACCTTGGTCTGTACGCGTCGGATGGGATACAGGGCTGGTTTTTTCGCTAAGGCTTGCATGTGACTCAGCAACACTCCCTGTTGCAAATCTACCGTACGCACAAACAGGGCTGCATCTTCAATGATGATGTTGTAATCAATAGCTTCCTCCCCCGCGGCCGCGGCCATTAAGGCGAACATAGGTGAGGAACGGATCAACTTGATCTTGATGGATACACCGTTCATCATGTAGCGGTCTTGCATGAACAGATCGGCGTGCAGTCGTCCCATCATATCGACGGACTTGCTTTCTTTTGCTAATCTTTTGCGTCTGGCGTACCCAGTATTGCCAGGGAGTAGGACGTTCTGGTATCCGGGTGTATCCCTGTAGTACAGCGCAGATTGTAAGTGTGATAGTTTGGCATCACTGCCGTACGACAACAGCGTCTCCAGGTAGGCTCTATACGCATACGTATTGGTGGACGTACTGATGAGTCTATCGTTCAGACTGATATCCACCTGTTGGAACATGGAGTGCAGCCAAAGATTCACCGGGGTAACATTCGCAGTGGCCACTAGGTTCGTACCGTCCTTGTTCGTTATTTTAGCTTTCACGTACAAGTAGGTGTGGGCTAAATCCAGGTAGGCCGTATCTTTGTTTTCAATGGTAAATTCTATGGGACCCACTCCCGTCAGGCTAGCCAGGGGTCGATGTTCTACCCAACGTCCTTCGGCTACACTGGTTTGAGTGGGTGGAATAGTCCACAAATCCAATTCACTGTTGGTAGACGGACATGACTCGGAGTGAATGAATGCCATTATGCGAAGATATCTCTCCTACTACTCCTCCTCTTCTTTTTCTTCTGGGGCTTAGTCCTTGTTCTCCTCTGAGGTGTACGTCGTCGGTGTGTTGGACGTTGAATGAATCTGGGCTGTGTCGGTCTTTGTCTTTTAAGGGCTTTGGCGATCAACACACTTCCGGCTTCTTTAGCCCGTCGTTTGAAGGCTTGTCGGGGTGCTGTGCCTTCCATCACATCACCGGCCACGCGCAATCCACTGCGTACCGCTTGTTTTCCTACCGCTTTCACACCCCGTGTCACCATGGGTAAAAACGTTTTCACAATGCTGCCCAGTATGTTTCCCAATCCGTGACCTCGTTGCATGCGTGCCCCGCTAAACATGGGCATGCCTCCTCCCGTTTGTTTCTTGTAGTAGTCGGCATAGCTGGGCGTATGACACTGGTAAGGTACGTACATATTATACGAAGTGAGGAGAGCGGGTTTGTTGGAAAGCGAGTGTCAGCACCACTTTTCCTCGTTCGAATGGGATCGGGCGTCCCGTGTCATCTCTTATATCCACCGTGATCGTCTCGATATCGGTATGGCGTACGGGCAGGAACATGATAGGGTTGAAACTGTGGGTGGCTTGTTCGCCATACACCTGGCTAATGGGCACCACCCGTAACAGAGGTGTGTTCATATCACCCACAATATGGCTGTCCACGGCATCCGAGTAGACGTACAGTCCGTACATACCTATTTTCATATCCATCAAATGAGTACCCTTGACAATGGTGGCCCCCTTGAGGACGTTGTGAGGCATCCTTAACATTTGCTTTAGTGTAGGACTGAGTTTCAAATTCACGTCACCGGTCAGTATGATAGTGCTCTTGTCGTTGTGTACGTTAACACCGAAGAACACGTTTCTCCTGAAGCGCAAGGATATCAGTTGTGTTGCTTCTTCTATGCTCTCCTTTAGAGTGTTGTACTCCATCAAGTCCATCAGACCCTGTATGAACTTCTGGGGCGTATCGTATTGGCCTGGAGGAAGAGTCAGTCTGTAGATTTTACCTTCGAAGGTCACTTCGTACCATATGTCTTGGTCTTGTACGTTATACCATGAGTAAGGATATTGAATATCTACCAGTCCACATTCCCATCGTCCAGGTAAATGCAACGGTTGAGGTAATTGAGTGACATACTTGGTCAAGGTGTTGTCAGGAAACACATCGAGTGAACTATTACTGGGTAACGTCAGGTAAAACATGATGATGACGACTGAGTGGTTCTGGCTTCTGCACCGGTTTTTTATAGGGATTCCCAGACCTTGGGTGGTTTACGGCCGCGTGGTGATCGTCGCTGTAACTTAGAATGGTTAGGTTTCCTCCGTGGTGTTTTGGGGGGTGACATGGGAGACCAAGAGGCAGAGGGTTGTGGTGGTGGTGGTTGATGTCGGGTGTTGGTCGATTGCTGCATAAAGGCCCAACGGCTAGGATTTCCTACCAATTCTTGTGGGATGTGCGAATCTTTTAAGCCCTGAGCAAAGACTTCCCAGCCCGGTGGATTAGAGTGTTTGCGAGAACGCACCATATCATTGATCAAATCGGTGATATGAGACCCCGGTACCACTTGGTTTCGAATCAACAATTTTCCTTCATTGTTCCAACTCATATCGGCATGCTGTTTCACCCGCTCCAACAATAAACGGGCCTTGGTCTTGTAGGCTTTAGGCACACTGCTCAACACTTCTTCTTCCAGCTGAGGTGAGGGTAGAGGTGATGGAGGTGGGGTGGTGGTGGGTGGTGGTGGGGTACTAGTACTGCTGCCTCCCCCTCCTCTATATTGATCCATAAATGTCTGGTACTGGTTCAGCGTATGATGGTAGAGTTGAATTTTCTCGTGATCGGGCAGTCGACGTTGGAGTATATTATTCATTTCTTCATCCAGCGACTGGAGTTTTTGCACGGTGGCCGGGACGGGATAGGGCGATTGTAAACTCTGTAACAGTCGAGGTTCGACCAGCATCATTTTTTTCGTATGTTCCATGCTGTTAGCGTCCTCCTCCCAAGATGGACCCGAGTAACGGACCTAGTACCGTAGCGGCTAAGGGCGCCAGGAGTGCGCCGAGAAATCCACCGCGCTGTAACACCTGTTTCTTCTGCTTGACACTACCCGTTTTCTTGACCAATGTTCGGAGACCCGCCTTGTGCCGTTGCAATTTTCCTTTCTGCACAGGACTGAGGGGGACATTGCCTTTTAAAAGATTATGAGCGACTTCACACAAACACCGGACCAAGTCCCGATCCGCGCCGCGCACCAGGGCCCGGCCTACTTCCGGGGGCGCGCTGCGCATTACGCGCAATGCCGCGGCGTGCTTGCGTAGCCTTGCAGCCATGATGATTGAATGACGGCTCGAGACCGTGGTCTTCTTCTTTTATCCTCTCTCTCTCTCATTTGGGGGTGTACACCGTCTGTAGTTCACCGGGAAAAATCAGGGTACGCAATCGCAGGGGGGAGGGCGTGTCTTGTTTCAAGTCGATGAGGAGATAGCCGTGAGCAGGTTGAGTGGCATCTGCAAAGGCTTCTCGTACAAAGGCCGTGTTCTTAGGGTACATCTGTTGAGCTAGGTGGGTAATTTGTGACGCGTCTCTGGGGTTTTTAAATAACACCACATACTGAGCATTCAAACTAATGTTCCGGTGTTCTTTGTTCTTACTGAAAAGATTCTGTACGATGTAAATAATGCTCAATCGACGATGATGGCTGCCTTTGGTAAAGAGACGGGTGATTCGACTGTCCGTTTCCGTCATGAGATCGTCTACCACGACCAAGGTGTCTGGAGGTATATCTTCAGGCGGTAAACCTTCCACTAAAGTGAGTCCTGGGACACGGGCCAGTGCCTCGTACGCGGGCTGCCAAGCGCCATAACACCACAGGATACGAGCTAGAGGCGGTGAAATCAGGGCTGACCCATGTTGGATGAGACGTTGAACAAAATGTGATTTTCCCGACCCGGTCGGTCCAGCGATGAGGCACGTGAATGGATGCTGCCATCGTGGGTCCATCGTTTCTTTTTTAGGGGATGATTTGACGTTTTCCACCTCCCAGGTGTCGGGGCTGGCGGCGCAGGGGATAGTACTGGAAGGGAAACCGTTGTCGGGGTAAACGGTGTGATTCACGGGGGTCCACTTCAAAACTGTTTAACGGCGTCGTCGTAGTACTAGCGGGTAGAGTGGAAGGCTCGCTTTTCAGGGATGATGATGATGGAGGAGTAGTAGTCGTAGTACGGGTGGTCGTGGTGGGGTGGATGTAGGGGAGTAACTTGAAGGCTGGAGTAGACGTAGGGGTCTGCGTTGACACGTGCCGTACCCTTGACGTCTGGGTGGGGGTAGGCCGTGGGGTGGTGGTGGTGGTCACTGATGCAGAACGCAGGGTGTTGAAACAGGATATCACGTAGGATAAATCGTAGAACACACCGGTAAATAACGTACCCAGCACCACGACTAGACACACCACAGTACCGACTTGTGCTTTTCGTGTTCTTAACAGTACGGGTAGACGACGTGTACTCTCCATGGTACAAATCCTACACTGAAGGCGGGGGGTGATAGGCGTTAGCATTTATAGACGTTTCATGTCACGGCCGGACACCCAGGAATTAAAGGAACGAGGCCAACCTTGCCATTTGACGAAATGATAGGGAATCCCACGTCGACGTTCCGTTTTCAAAATCTTCTCCACCGTATAGTAGTCTTTCGGTGTTTTCACTATGGGTTGTAATTCTGCCTCGTAAAACGTGCCTTGCAGTCTCTCGCCTTGTAGATCTTCCAGTTGATAGACGTGGGGTTGTCGAGGTTTATGGCGCACAATGACAAAATGTTCATCACTCCAGTTGGGTAAATAGCCTTTCTCAAATTGGCCTTTCACTTTACTGATCCGTACCGTATCTCCCCGTTTGTAACGGGGTGCCGTCAAGGGTAGACTGGAGGAGGAGTACAGCGTAGCACGAACTTGATGTTCGTTCCGTTCCGTCACAGTCCGGGGCGCTCGCTGGATACTGCGATGATAGGCCCGATTGTAGCCTTGCACCAGTTGAGAGAGTACATCCAGGTAGCGTCGCGTGTTTTGAGCCGTAAAATATTTGTACATGCGGCCTTTGAAGGTGCGATTAAAGCGTTCCACTACCGATGCTTTCGTCTCATTGTACGTGTGAAAAAAAAATACCTTCTTTTTCTTAAGAAAGGCTTGAAAGGGTCGGTTGAGAAATTCTGTGCCTTCATCTGTTTGTAAATACAGAGGTTTGCGCCCCGTCTTGAAAATCTGCTGAAACGCGGCTATGAGATTCTCTCCTGTTTTGGTACGCACGGGCAGGACCCAGGCATATTTCGATAGAATATCGATACAGGTCAATATGTATCGATTTCCATTATTGTCAGATGCAAATCGACTCATGTCCACTAAATCCGCCTGCCATTGCGCGTCGATCCCTCCCACAATGACCCGGTTACGACGAAAATGACGTCGGACAGCTCGATGTAAACTGTACGTATCTTGGGTTTTTAACCAGTCTCGAACTTCACTTCGACTGATCCCTGGGGCCGCTCGAGTCAATGCTCCCACACCACTATAGGCAGCTGCACTCGTTGGATTATAATACAAATCAGTTAATACTTGGTGAATTTCCTTGTTCCCCGACTGCCGCCGCATCACGCACTTCGCTCGTCTCCGTCCCAGGTCCGTCGATCTCTTCCCGGGGTGATACTGAGTTCGCCCCGTCCGTCTCGTCCCAGGGTGATACTGACCCTCTAGCCGCTCTGCATTCTATACATATAGGCCTTTTTTTCCGGCTGTAGGAGGAGCTGGTTTACAGAAACAAAATTCTGCTAGTCTTTCACCCGGTTCAGCGAACGCCTCTTCTATAGCACGAACCCACGCTAATTGCGCAGGGGATCGATCGTCGGGTGACATTAACTGGTCGACAATAGGCATTATTGTCTTCAAGGCTGCCCACAGAGAGGGAGTTAGGCTGATACTGCGCGTATCTTTGTACCGACCTATCCGTATACAGTGGGGTCGTAGGAAATAGACGTACATGGCATTATCCAGGTGAACGAGCTCTCCGTTCAATTCCCCGCTGATTACCCGTTTAAACTTATTCCACCCATCACGCTGTAGTGTGACCGGATTCCATAGCATTTCTGCGGGGGTCCAGTAAATAGCTAGATCGTCTTGCGCCAGTTTTATTTTATCCGCATACACATATAAGCGCACACTGGGTGTAAGAGGGAAAATGGCTCGTAGTGGTAGCGACATGCTTGCTTGCTCTCTCTGTCCAACTGATACACACTCTGTCTCTTTCCCTGGTATTTATACTATTCTGTGAGAGGCGGGTCGTGTGCAGAGAATATTTTATCCACCACAGGCACACTGTGTTGTAAAGCCGTCCATAGTTCGGGATCGAGTGTAAATCCGCCTCGTTTGAGAGAGATCAATCGGGCGAAATAAGGGCCGCGAAAAATGTATACATCGTGATCCAGGTAAATGCCATCGCCATTCAAATCACCGAATAACACGCGTTTCAAGGTCGTCCAGCCTTCGGAAGATAATGTCACACGGGCGGGCTCAGGTGAACCCCAGCAACGGGAATCATCATCAATGAGATCGATGCGATCTGAATATATTATTAGGGTACACTCCGAGGTGAGGGTACGAGTCATGATCGATTGAGTGTGCGGATAGAGTACATCGTCCACGTCTGTAATGACAGTTTTCAGCGCCGCCCATAATGCTGGCCAAAGCACAATACCGTGACCGCCACACTGCTCTAACCGGGGAAAAAATGAAACTTCTCTACTCCGCCGTAGATACACATTCACACCGACAGGCATAAAATCGACTTCGGGTTCTTTGGATTGTAAGACACGTGTCAATTGCCTCCACCCGTCCAGGCTTAAAATTAATTTCACTTCGATCGGGTGCTCCTCGATAAGGTGTAATTCATGTTGATATACAATAAGAAGCACCTTAGACGTGACTTGAAAGAACGCGAGCTCTTTCCCCCGCGATGCCATACTGAACAATGATAAAAATATTAACCCCACACACATGTATATAGAGCGATTCTATATTTTTCATTGTTAACCCTATCTGGCCTGGGGGTTAAAATAAAAAAATATCCCTGGGAAATTTAATTTGACACGGCAATTAATTTTTTAGACGCACCCCGAGTGCATCAATTAATAGTCTGGACTCATACGAAGATAAAAAATAAAACATTAGCTCGGTTAGCATCGTATATCAAGTGCTCATCATTTCCCAAACAAGGCCTACCGCCGCTGTAAAAATAGTCAAATCAGGAGCAAATAAAAGGATAACTCTTGGCTCCCAAACGGAATAAGGGGGCACTACTCTGCACTGACAAAAGGCATTTTGAACGACGGAAAAACATGAGGAGAGGAGTTTGGTTGAACGAAATAATGAACAGGGACCGCAACTCTGTTTTTGACCTCAATATTCAAGCGGGACCGCGTAAAATGTGCTTTTCCCACCGTAAACCAGGCCCTGTTTTCTTCATTTTTTCTACAGTTCTCAAGATCGAAACGCACTGGAATTTTCAGGGCACGCGTATCGAATGATAAGTGATCCCCATATTGGCGACCGCTAGAGAAATTATTCATACGAAACCACTAGAGCTGGCTTAACTGCTTTCTCGGGGACCCCCGTTTTTTAACGTTCGCTAGTATTATTAATACGAATCGACTAGAGCTGTGTTTCCACAGCGCGTGACTTTGGAAAAATTGCTTCGTTTGTGTTTTTTCACCGTCAACCAAGGCTCTGTTTTATTCATTTTTCTACACTTCTTACGAACGAAACGGACTGGAATTTTCAGGGCACGCGTATCGGGTAATCAGGGCTAGACTGGCGCTATTTTTAATGCAGAAAATGAATTTATTTTTAATGGACCGGGTTTTCTGGATTTTCGTACCGGCTCGAGAACCCACTAAAAAATTAAAATTCATGACGTAAACAAGGGCTAGACGGTTGAAATTTTTAATAGGAGCCCCTGATTTATCTGAGAAAAATTAGAACTAAAAAATTCTACGGGGGTGATGCTGATTGTAAAATGATACGCGTTTATAACCCATAAAAGAAACACACGTCAATTTTTCAAGAGCTGATAGAATGGGACCGCTGTCGCACACGTCCGCGCGTTGTGCATAAATACTCGCCCATCTGGAATAATTTTACCATAAAATTTTGAAATGTCTAGCACCAGCAACAATATTAGAAGGAGACGGGCGAATCGCCAAATTGAAGAGGGAGCGGATGAAGAGGTACTCCCGTATCTCACTAGAAACCAAGAAAGAAGAATGAAGCGGGAGATAAAGAGTTTCTGGAAGAAGGAGTTCCGGGGCTGGCAAGCCATGCTGCGGGGACAAGTCGGCGCCGGCATCACCAGTACCGCCGAAAATGTTCGGGCCCTGCTCAACGCAGCCCGAACAACCATCGATGAAGCGGGGTGGTTCCACATGCTGTCCAGGGTAATGAATCAAGCCAGACCCACCACTCCGCTTCCGGTACTGGCAGTGAGGCCGTTTACATCATCACCACCGGCGCCATTTCCCCTGCTAGACCTTCCAGCCCCGGTATTTCCGGACCCTACCCCAGCCACCATGAGCATCCCCCCGGCGAATTTTTTGGATGGGACCCCCATATTTCGGGACACAACACCAGAGGAAGATATAGCGATGATGAGGGAATTATACGGCCAACATCATCCCGATGGACCCAGCTCCAGTGACACCTTCTAGGATGTATGCTACTCCTCGTCAATAAAAAGACGTTAAAATAATAAACTGTTCTTTTTAGAACAAACCAATACTTCCGAAAGAGAAAGCTTTTTTAACTTGAGCACATCAATTAAAAGCACTGAATGTCCCACATTTTCCCTCTTTTCTTAGCAAACTGCATTCACCCAAAAATACAACCCCTGGCCACTATCAACCGTTCTTGTGAGAACGAATCTCTTTATATATACACAGGATTTATTTTTATTTTTTCTCTATCCCCCCTCATTAATTTAATATTACATAGTCTGAGGGTATAACGGACTTTAAAATTTTTAAACCCCGGTATGAGGAAAATTTATTTTCATAAGCGTGGGGAATTTATTAAATTAATTTAA
>JAVTVY010033958.1:0-13993 GCA_036873755.1 Hanleya hanleyi
CCGAGGCACTACCAGATGAACCACCAGCTACATCACACCAGAAAAAGACATTTCAAAGGCGATTATTCAACCAATTCCTTCGAAAGAGGACTTCTAACATAGCACAATGGAGAGAAAGAGCGGGTTATGAGTCTGCGAGTGTAATCTCCCTTTTCTCTAATTCACCATTCTTAAATTCACTATTCTATAATACAACATTCTCTAATTCATCAGTCTTTAATTCACTGTTCTATGATTCATCATTATTATTCAATTCACCATTCTATAATTTACTCTTCTTTAATTCATCGTTCTATAATTCTCACTATTCTATAATTCTCACTATTCTATAACTCAACAGTACTCTTTAATTCGCAATTCTATAATTCAACATTCCTTAACTCACCATTGTATAATTCAGTAATATTCTTTCATTCACCATTTTTTCATTCATCATTCAATACTTCACCATTCTTTAATTCCCTGTTCTATGATTCATCATTATTATTCATTTCACCAATCTACAATTCACTAAGCTTATTCTTTGATTCATCTTTCTATGATTCACTTTGTATTATTAATTCACAATTCTATAATTCAACATTCTTTAATTCATCATTGTATAATTCAGTAATATTCTTTCATTCACCATTCTTTAATTCATCATTCAATAATTCACCATTATCCTGTAATAGGGTCATTATTATATAACTTGCCAGTATTCTATAATTCGCTATTTAATTAGCCATTATTCTCTATTTCGACAGTATTCTCCAACTCCCCATTAATCCACATTTATTTTCTAATTCAACATCTTTTCTCCAATTCGCCATAAGCGCTAATAATCACTAATTCACCCCAGCTTCTAATTCACCATTAATTCACCTTTGTTTTCCAATTCAACATCTTTTCTCCAAATCGCCATTATTCCCTAATTCGACATAAGCGCTAATAATCACTAATTCACCCCAGCTTCTAATTCACCATTATTCTCTAATTTGCCATTAATTTACCTTTGTTTTCTAATTCAACATCTTTTCTCTAATTCGCCATTATTCTGTAATAGGGTCATTATTATTCAATTTGGCAGTATTCTCTAATTCGCCATTTAATTTGTCAAATCCCACCATTAATCATTAATTCACATTTATTTTCTAATTCAACATCTTTTCTCCAATTCACCATTATTCCCTGATTCGCCATTAAGCGCCAATAATCACTAATTCGCCATTATTTTCTAATTCACCATTACTTCACCTTCGTTTTCTAATGCGACATCTTTTTTCTAATTCGCCACTATTCTTTAATAGGGTCATTATTATTTAATTTGCCAGTATTCTCTAATTCACCATTTAATTTGCCATTATTCTCTATTTCGCCAGTATTCTCCAACTCCCCATTAATCCACATTTATTTTCTAATTCAACATCTTTTCTCCAATTCGCCATTATTCTCTAATTGGCCATTGTCGTCTAAGTGCCAATAATCACTAATTTGCCATTATTTTCTAATTCACCATTAATTCACCTTCATTTTCTAATTCAACATCTTTTCTCTAATTCGCCATTATTCTGTAATAGGGTCATTATTATTTAATTTGACAGTATTCTCAATTCATCATTTAATTTGTCAGTATTCTCTATTTCGCCAGTATCCTCCAACTCACCATTAATTCACATTTATTTTCTAATTCAACATCTTTTCTCCAATTCGCCATTATTCTCTAATTGGCCATTGTCGTCTAAGTGCCAATAATGACTAATTTGCCATTATTTTCTAATTCACCATTAATTCACCTTCATTTTCTAATTCGACATCTTTTCTCTAATTCGCCATTATTCTGTAATAGGGTCATTATTATTTAATTTGACAGTATTCTCAATTCATCATTTAATTTGTCAGTATTCTCTATTTCGCCAGTATCCTCCAACTCACCATTAATTCACATCTATTTTCTAATTCAACATCTTTTCTCCAATTCGCCATTATTTCTCTAATTCGCAACAACAAAGAATATTTACATGAAAAATACAAAAAATAGCGAAAAAGACAAATAATGCAGCAATTACCACTCACTTTCTGTTATTAACTTTTTTCAATATGAACAATCAAACTTTTAATTGCCAATTCAGGTCAGATTATTAACCAACTTTCTCTCCCCGTTTCGCTAAATTACACCCTTTTTCTCCAGTTTCTTCGAAGAAATCCAAATCATATTAAAAACTAGGAGGCTTGCCATACTTCTTTTCTACCAATAAAGACCGTATTATGCTTTATTTTCCAAAACAAAATTTAGAGTGGAGAAGGTCACCAAGGTCGCGCAAACCAAGATGTCAGCGGCCGTACGGGTTGCCGTGTCTGTGATTCACACCAAGTATGTCCAATCTGTTGTCTTATATTTACATCGTTTTATTCATTTTTACACTGTGCAAGCTTTTGTTCTTGCCCTCTCGTAAGTCTACCTTATCAATGGTCGCTAATGTCTCCATGATCGACCAACTCAGCCCTCGAAAACTGGTGTTTCTGTGATCTCGTTGTTGTTGTGGTTTTTTCATGGTTGTATTTTGGTTTATTTCTAAATTCCCTACCATTCCTACGCCTGCACATGAATGGGAAAGTGTTCTCTGACATGTGCTACAACAGTCATCAGTGTCGATCCGTCACCAATACACCAAAAACACGAAAAAAATACACCCATATAATAACATGCGAATTGCTGTTGCAGTTGTAACGAAAGTGCAGGTTGACAACGACCCCTTTCATAAATCACAGCTTCTGAATGTTACGTGACTATGTGAAATCGAAAGTGACATTGTGTTTATGTGTGCGGTTCACTTACCTGGTGGAATCCAACGTTGTAATTTTCCTAGAATGACCTATAATAATCCGGGAGACGGACAATGCCTCGAAGTCCCGGTGAAGTTATCTCAAACGACCAGTCGGCACGGTGGAAGGGACCCTGGTGAGCTACTCGCTTCGCTGTGGATGACGTCAGTCAGGAATCCGGAAGTCGGTTCCAGTGAATATGCAGATGAGGGACAGTGAACTTTGCGGTCGTCGTATGAATTAACTAGAGGGAGTTGGAAGCTGAGATTTACCAGTTATGTCCATTATGAATTATGGTTTGTTCCTCCATAGCCATATTTATCCAGCGAAGTCCAGATAAACTGATCGGGAAGTGTTGTAAGTGACAATAAAGAGGGCGCTGTCATTTTCGACGTCTGTCTCTACCTTTATCCACAGAAGAGCGGTAGCCCTATATAAGCCGGACTCTCGCTGAAACGAGGCAGACCAGCAGAAACATCGAGGTGAGAGCACACGCCAAATCATTTGGGGAGAAGAAATCCAATACATTGCCGGGCCGGAGAAAGGCCGCCGCCGAATTGGAGATGTACCGCCGCCGAATTTGTGCCGCCGCCGCCGGGCCGGGACCAGGCCGCCGAATATTATAGCATCATCATTGCATACATTTACACACACTTACATTCACATGTCCGGGCTGTGTTTACTCTGCTTCGATCTCTATCCGCCTTCAACCGTATCGCACAGTTGAACGGATATTGCGCTGGGAGTTAAAGAGTAAAGACACTTCTCGTCAATGGTTATTCTTATTCTCTACCGTACGCTAGTACGGGCTCAGCTCTGGGAATTAACTAACGGCGTTAGTGTCGAAAGCATGGCCATACATTAGCCGCATCTCTCCTTGCCTTCAACTGTAACGCACAGTTGTTCAGGGATTGCGCTGTGGTTAGTGTATCTATTAAGCTATATCCGGTAGGGGATGCGAGTCCCTGTGAAGAGGATATAGCTAAACCAAACCATACACAGTTCCTACATAAACAATTATTCATGCACACATGTACTTAATACACAACCTACGGGTTGAAATACATTCACGCTAACACCCACAAGCTATAGGTTCGAGCCTATAGCTTGATATATATACACCTACCCAGTCAATCGTACGAGAAACGATTATCCATTCACGCTTCCATAAGCATAGTCTCTCACCACCCTGTACATATATTGAGTAATTCACGGCCAATGATAGATTACTACTGTCTCATACAGTAGTATATAGAGGGGGAATCCTAGACCTGATGCCCAGCTATTGCGGAAGACCATGCAGTAGTATAGAGAGAGGGTTCAAGGGTCAACTGACCATACAGTAGTATAGAAGGAGGGTTCCTATACTAGTTGACCATACAGTAGTATAGAAGGAGGGTTCCTATACTAGTTGCCATACAGTAGTATAGAAGGAGGGTGCCGATTCCAGGTGCCCATACAGTAGTATAGGGAGAGGGTTACTAGACCAGGTGCCTGCCTATCCACCGTGTGTTATTGATGTCCGATCCTATGTGGACCGTGTAGCCGTAACTCTAGCCTTGATGATTCGTCCTTGTAGCGGGGCCGCGGAGTGAGTCGCCGTGAGCGGGGTCGCTGAAGCCTGGGGGTGTATTCCTACGAGGGGTGCCGTCTGCTGCTGTGGTGAGCCGTGCAGTTGAATAGTCCTGCGGTGTTACAGAGAGACGGGCCGGTGCCGTAGAAGCCTTTGTACTGTGATAGTACTGTCGTGCCCAGGCCGTCCGCATCCATTGACGGTTATCAACGCTTGGAGGGGCTTAGTCGTGTAAGACGAGACACGACGACGACGAGAAGTCCATACCACCCGAGGGAGGAAGACCGGGGGAAGGAAGACACACGTCGGACATAACCACGGGAGGGCCAGGTCGTGTAAGACGAGACACGACGCAGTGTTCATCCATACGGGAGTGAACGAAGACCTGGGGAAGGAAGGCAGACGTTGGACCTTTCCACGTATATCTGGGGAAGGACGATAGACGCTGGATCCTACTACAAAGCCCTGGGGAAGGAAGATAGAAGCTGGACCCATCCATGAGAGAACCGGTCGTGACCAGACTGTGGCTGTGACCAGGCCTGCTCGCGTTATAGCTAGGGCTATATATATTTTGTATATATTTTCTATTGAACTTCGGTTAAAGATAACTATAAGAGTACAGATAATTCATAGAGTAGGGATCTTCTTTGCAGGGATTATACGCTACCACGATTTGAATCCTGTATACCTGCTCAAGGAATTATATGTCAGTATTGCATTAATTTGCTTTGGTTGTCATTACAGGTCTTCCTTTCCAACCTCCTTGATCCAGACAAGGTGACAGGTTGAATCGAACTCCCTCGTTGGCCAGGATCAGTGCCCGAGTGCGTTCCCAGTAGCCTGACAGTTTGTCTTGGGGACCCTGCGCACTCTGTGGATCTGAAACATCCATTATCCCACGTTATAGAAGTAGAAACGTTTCACAGTGTTGTTATTGTTACTTCCTGGCTTGTATTTTGAGTCATTCCTTGTTCCCAAGACTTATTTATCATTCCAAATCAACACGAACATGTTCTATGAAATGTCCTCTAACACATATAAGTCTCGATGAATCGAACTATAGCCTGTTAGTCATCAAATCAATAACCGAACAAAGGGGCGTTGTCCATATACATGTATATTGTTGTGTAAAATGCATGTTTTAGTTTTGGTTCAAATCCACATTTTTCTGCTTGTTTGGGCCTGGAAAAGTATCCACAAACTTCCACTGACATATAACATGGATGGCAAACCTATCTCATAGTCTGTAAAACCAAAATTGTATGAAAATTCAATGCAAACAACATGTGCTATATTTCTGTGTTTTTATGCAAAATTCATATTTACTTTTGGGTCAAATTCACATTTCCATGTCTGATTCGGACTGGAAATGCATTGATATTCTTCCGCCAACATGTCCCGTAGCCCATAAGACTTCCATGTAGTCTGCCAAGTCAAAATTGTGCGATTTATCAACGCGCAGCACATGTACCAAATTTATGTCTTTATTATGTAAAATGCAGGTTTGCTTTTTTCTGCAAATTCATATTTCCCTGCCTGTTTGGGGCTGGAAAAGCATTAGTAAAGTTCCGCCAACATGTGCCGTACATGATAAACCTGTCACGTAGTCTGTGAAATCCAAATTGTGCGAAAATTCAACCCAAACAACATGTATTGTATTGTAGTATTTTTGTGTAATAGTCATGTTGATTTTTTGGGTCAAATTTATATTTCCAAGCTTGATTGAGACTGGAAATGCATTCCTAAACTTCCACCAACATGTCCCGTAGCCCATAAGACTTTCACATAGTCTGCCAAATCAAAACTGTGCGATTTATCAATGCGCAGCACATGTACCATATTTATGTCTTTATTATGTAAAATGCAGGTTTGCTTTTTTCTGCAAATTCATATTTCCCTGCCTGTTTCGGACTGGAAAACTATCAGTAAACTTCTGTAAACATGTGCCGCTGCCCATAACATTATCATGTAGTTCACAAGCCAAAAAACGTGCGATTCACAGCAACATATAACATGTATAAGCTTATACATGTACAATGTCATATGGCATGTTTACTTTTGAATTAATTTCATATTTCCAGTCATGTCATTTACCTGAAAAGCATTAAAAAACTTCTGCAGACATGTGTCACTGTCCGCAACTGTATCACACAGTCCACAAACCACAAATCCTGCAATTTACAGGGACATACGTCATAGCACATGTACAATGCTATGTCAATGGTGTATGTTTACGTTTGAATTTATTTCATAGTTCCAGCCATGAACTTGATGTAAGATACAATAATCTTCTGCCAACATGTTGTAAAGTCCATAAACCTGTCACGTAGGCCATAAGCACATAATGTTTGAATAAAAATTATGAATATGGTGTGACTTTGAAATTGTCATTTAAGTTATTTTTTATTTACAATTTTGTAGATGAAACAGCATTATAAGTAATATATTTTACTTGTCCTTGTGCCTAACAGGTGAGTATTTGTTGTTTTGCTTATAAGGTGCAGTTTTAGTGTCATGAGATTGAACCAGTTGGATCATCTGTCATGACAGTGCATGTTCAGTTCTTGTGTTGTCTTCACAGTTGGAAGTTGAATACATTTGAGTTGATCACATTTATGTAGCATGCATGATTAGGAGCATATGTTCAGACCCAGTTCAGTAGAAGGAGTAAGTTTAAAACTCCAAATTAGCTGTCCATCGCATGTTACTCCAAAGCTGATTGTGGTTGTAAATCAATTTCCTGCAGATGCTGTCTTTTCAAGACACTAGGTTTAACTCCTAGAGGATTTAGTCAACCTTTCAGTAATTGGAGTACCATGCATAGACAATTTCACCTTCCAAATAAACAGAAATATTATCACCTTGTTTGAACAATTTGGATGTATTCTTCTCATCAACCATAATGAACAGATACATGTGGGCAATGAATAATTGAAAACACATATGAAAACATGAATCATGTGAAATATAATTTATACTACAGTTAAATTCCATCCATTCATTTTCAGTCTGTGTGACAAGATGCCCAGAGCAACACCGTCAGATGCTGAATGGAGACGTCGGCTCCGTGCCTATGCAAATCGCTCATACAGGTTTGGAAGGGGCGAGCATCCAGGCAAGGGAACGAGATGGGCCCGTGAGTTAAGCAAAATTGATTGCTGCCCAAAACAGCAGACCAGAGCCACCAAAGATATCTTTGGTAGTCCAGTGCAATGTCGGTGTGGTTACCACTTCGATATCCAAGTAAGAAAACATATAGTTGATGATGAACAAATATTATGACTAACATGTATACGTACACTCCGTCTCAGATAGTGTTCAATAAAACTTGTTGCAAATGGTATTATTTTTCACAAGTGCCTCATTTTGTAGTTTGAATGATAAAGAGTTATAAACAATTGAGGTCAAGGCCTTATTTTATATCATACCATCGCAGGCAACGACGAGAACAACAACGACCAGTGTTACCACAGCACCCACTGCTACAATGTCCACTGCCGCAGCCACAGCCCCCGCTGCTACAGTATCCACGACAACACAGGCTTTTGACCCCCAATTGATGGAGCAGCTGTTCAGCGGTGACATGCCCGAGTTTGAGGTAAATAAACTAACTACACAGCATAGTTGTATTATAAATGGTGAGGGTAAGACGTTCACATGCCTTCTTAATTATGTACTCCGAAAATACAAGGAATGTACAATTATTTGTTTTTACAGCCGTCTGTGATACCAGAGACACAGCCCATTCCGGGAACACCATCTGTGATACCAGAGACACAGCCCATTCCGGGAACACCATCTGTGATACCAGAGACACAGCCCATTCCGGGAACACCATCTCAACTTGGTACGGTGTCACCACGGCAGAGCCAAGACCCTCCTAGTGTGGAGCCCAGTGACAGAACCCAATCAGCGCATTTGTTGGTAGCTCCTCCTGTGGCACCACCCGAGGAACCACCAAATGAACCACCAACTACATCACCAGAAGAAGACATTTCGAAGGTAAAACATTGTTGTCAACTGGAAACCAAAATGGAACATTTAGTTTCAACATTTGTATCTGTAATTAACACTGAAGTCACTGATATTTTGTCTCCAAAATCTTGTACTAGTCTATTTACCGTGGTAGAAAATTATTGAGAGACATGAGGAGACATATTTTTGTTTTTTCAGGGCGACTATCAAGATCGAGTTCTGGTGGGTTGGAAGGAGAACCTCAATACTTCTGACATTGACTGGATTTCAAGAACTCTCTTTGCTCGGAAAGGACAGCTAAAGAGTACCCTCCAGCAGCTGTGGTATTTTCCGACAGAGACCATGTCACCCACAAGCAAACCTAACATGAAGAGTTATTTCCACAAACGCTTCTTCCTGTGGATGCCGAGAAGGATGTTCCATGTAGACTTCAAATGTGCAAACTGTCATGTATCTCTGCGGTCGAAGGGTTTGTACAACCATGTTCGAAAAGTTCTGGACTTGAAGGACTATTACTACATGATTGCAGAGTATATCGACTGTGGGAAGTGCCACAAGACGTTTCGTGCATTCGATAGCCGGATGTTGGCGCAGCTATCAGATGGTGTCAGGGCGAAATTCCCGGTGCTCTTGACATGGAAGTATGCCTGTGACCGCTCTGTGATGTCGTTGTTGAGAGCCCGTACTCTGGGCAATAGTCCAACGGCTCTGTAGCACAACCTACAAGAGCTGCACTCTGAAGAGTGGCTCAGAAAACAACTAAGCTACTTGTCGGACTGCCAGCGCCACCGTGATTGCCTCCAGGCCTTGGGGCTGGTAATTCCGAAATTTGAGGAAGCGGAACCCTTTCAAGCTCTGGCAGGTCCTAAATGGTTTCTTGCAGCCTACGTCCGAGATGTCATGGACCGACAGGATGTTCTCAAGGCTGCCATCACTTCGAATACAGCTGTCATCTTGAAGATTGATTCAACAAAGAAAGTAATCATTGATTTCCTTGTTTTAATTTACACACCACACTGATTAACATGGTAAATGGTTATAATTATGTGTTGTATGTTTTCTCAACATATCCATAGACAAGTGTCGACAATTGTTGAATGTCTGCAGACAATGTTAGTGAAATGAAAATGCTGCATCTTTATTCTTCTTTGAAGGTCTGCAAGAAGTTACAAGGGGCAGCAGCCGGCAGTGCCCAGTGGGCCACAAATCTCGGAAATGAGAGGGGGGAAATCCTGCAATCTGTCCTGACTACTTCCGAGTCCATGGCTTCCCTCAAGCTCATGGCTGATGGTCTGATGAAACGATTTGAGGATGCCCGACAGGATCCCCCGTTGGCCCTTTACACCGACAGGGATTGCTGCAGCCACCACGGTCCATCCAAATTCAAGGTACATGAGATTTATTTTTTGAGGAAAAGACAATTGGTGAGTGTATTCATCATTAAATTATAGTTGCAACTAGGTTCTTTTCCTTTAATGTCTGATATTCCATTAGGACCTCCATATCTTTTCAGCTTCTCTTCCCCAACTGGCCTTATGTGGAGGTCAGGCTCGACATGTGGCATTTTATGCGGAGGTTGGCGGTGGGATGTACCACGGAATCACACCTCCTCTATGGAACGTTCATGTCCCGATTGTCCCGAGCAGTGTTCGAGTAGGACTCATCAGACTTAGGGAAACTGCAGGTGAAATATAATTGAAGTATACCAATCCAGTAACCATAGTAACAATGGCTATAACAGTTTTGCAGATTAGCTTGATTAAAATATGACATCATACCATTATTTTAATGCTGCAAATTTTTCGACTGTTTCAGGCTGCCAAGATGGAAGAGATGATTCAGTCTGGCATTCCAAATCCAAGTCACTCAGCAGTCCAGAATCGGATATCGAAGAAGGAGTTGGAAAAGTATATAAATACATTTATGCATGTATATAAATACATTTATGCATTACAATATGTGTGATTATAAGTAAATTTTGATTGTTGATTCCTTTTCACAATATACCTGCTATGCATGAACATTTCTGTTATGTAAGGGTAAGGCTAAGATTTCTGTGATATTGGTATTTTGCAGACATTGTAGGAGAAGAACGAGAGGGGTAGAACAGACCACCAAGGCCATTGAGTCTCTCATCCTTTCCCTCATGACTGTTAGGGATGCAGTTGGGGTTCCCCTCTTCAAAGAAGAAATCAGGGAAATATGGGAGGAACAGAAGAAACATGTGGCCTGCCTGCAGGATCCCCCGGGTATAAATAGTTCATCAAAAATATAGACTGGCTACCAGCAGAAGGGAGGGGTGAATCTGCCAGTATTCAGGTGTGCGAGAGGATCAACCTCTCTTGAAAGTTTTCATTTGCACCTGGCACGATTCATTCCTGGAACTTCTGCTGGGGCTGTGAATTTCCAGGCCTACTTGCTGGATGGGGTGACCCGGTGGAACTTGGCCCGAGCTGCTGCAGCCGTACAGCAAGACCAGGGACAACTGCGAACCTTCGATCTTCGGCTGCAACAGAAGGTCAATGATCTCAGTGAACATATTCACAAAAAGTCCATTGTGCCGGTGAACTTCAGGCCTCGCCAATATACAGGGGAGCTAATTGGTGAGTTGCAGAACATGTGCAGAACATAGGTATATGTGTGCAGAACATAGTTATGGATGTGTGTTTGTTCATAGAACTTGTGCATCGAGGGTGTTGAATTGTGCTAAATGAGTTGATCATCACAGACCCAATTTAATGTCATGATGATGCTATATCTCTGTAGGTGTGGAATATCTATATGCTCAGTCCGGTACCACCCTCCCAGCAGAAGACACCGAATTGAACAACGCCATTGACGAGGGATTTGGGGAGGAAAGTTCGGAGAGCTGGGATTCCTTTCCTACCGAAGAAGACGAGGTCACCTTACCAACACCGCCATTGGTTTCAAGTGACAGTGAAACATCTGATGTGAGTTTCTAACTTGCTCAATATCAGAAAAAAAATTCATGTTTGTTTCCCTTATTGTATGAATATATGTTTCAGGCTTTTCATGTTCCATTGAAAAACTACTTTAGCTTGGCTTCATTTAAACACAGGATGATGTTCAAGAAACAACAGAAGAGACCACTGAAACGGTGGATTCCAAGGGAATCCCTGGCTGGGACAAGGTCGATGCACTGGCCCAGGCACTGATATCGCTCACAGGTATCAGTGTCACCTATGATGAAGCTCAGCGAATCAAGGTCCTCTACAATGCACTGATCCAGTATGACAAGGAGCCCATCATCTATATGGCCAGGCAGCGCAACCGGACGAAGGGGAGGCTCGCCAAGTCCAAGCACGGCCATGTGACCATTGAGGCTCTCCGAAGGTAATGAGAAAGTCATGACTTGATTAATGACAAAATATCTACTTGTATATTAAGAGCAAATCTAAGACAATATTATGAAAGCTATGCTTCCTATCCCCGTTATTCAGGATAATTTGTCCCTTGTTCTGATGATTTTCTGTGTACATTTTTCCAGGACTGTTTTGTCAGGTGGAGCCCTAGCATCATATCCCAATAAGAGCAGGGTAGTGGAGGCCATCTGCATCCACCTGTGCAACAGGATACAGAGCCCAATCAAAGAACCACGATTTTTGTCACGGTTCAAGTGTGTATTGTCAGAGTATAACCTTATCAGAGAGCGCCTCCTGCACAGCGAGTCCCTCCTGGCGGACACCCAGCTTGTGCTGCTCCATGTTAATGAGGCTACCCTCACCAAATGGCACAAGAACCAAACCAGGAGGGATGAGATCGCCATGCTGATGCAAGGGATAAAAACCTCATTGCCGTCTACGCAACAGACAGCTGCTGACCCCCTGCTGGAAGCCCGACAGCTGCCCAGCAACCCCCCACCAGAACCTGACAATCCCCTGACCTTTCCGGAGCCACAGGACACCACTGGCATGGCACGCGTCCGGAAGATGAAGGCACCTGTACCTTCCACCATGTCCTCTCCATCAGAGGAAACAGTTGAGGAGCCATCTGAGCAGCCATCAGCCGAATCCGTATCTGAGGAACCATGTGGTGCAGGTTCTGCTGTCTCACGGACAACAGCTTGGCGCAGGAAGAAAAAAGAGCTGGAATCCCTGATGACTGCCAGGCGGGAGGAGGCCAGAAAAACTGCCCAAGAACGTGGTGAAGAGCCATCTGCGGGATCTACCCCCAGCCCTGTGAAAGTGCTAAGGAAGGCCTATGCCTGTCGTTTGTGTGGGGAACCAGCCTCCAGTGAGGGCCATACACAGTTCCGTGGCCAGAGGTACTGTCCGAAAGCCCCTGGACAGATTCCCAAAGAACAGTGGCTGGCAGAGAAAAGGGAGGCGGCTGCTGCCAAGAAAGCTGCAGCGAAGAAGGATTAATGTGTGATAAGTGACTTGATCCCTGGTGACTTTTGCCACATCGATAAAAAACTAGAAAAACCAAAAAAGAAGTTACAGTAATCCTTCTGTCATCTCTGACTGTGACTGTGTATATGTATATACCTGGTGACGTATATATCTGCGTGATGCAGACTGATGCGGACTGTTTTCCTGGTGAACTTTTTTCCCAGTGCGTGAGATGATCCCTGGTGACTTTTGCCATATCATGAAAAACCTGGAAAAAACAAAAAAAACAAAAAACAATCAAAAAATACCCAAAAAATCAACGCGTGGAATGCGATTATTCCACCATTTCCTCCGAAAGAGGACTTCTAACATAGCACAATGGAGAGAAAGAGTGGGTTATGAATCTGTGTGTGTAATCTTCCTGATCTTCAATTCACCATTCTTTAATTCACCATTCTATAATTCACCATTCTTTAATTCATCATTCTATAATTCGCCATTCTTTAATTCGGCATTCTATAATTCACCATTATTCTTTAATTCGCAATTCTTTAATTCACCATTCTATAATTCACCATTATTCTTTAATTCGCCACTCTTTAATTCACCATTCTATCATTCATCATTATTCACCACTCTTTAATTCACCATTCTATAATTCACTGTTCTATGATTCACCATTCTTTAATTCACTGTTCTGTTTCACAATTATTATTCACTTCGTCATTCTATAATTCACCATTCTATAGTTCGCCATTATTCTTCAATTCGCCATTCTTAATTCATCATTAATTCACTGTTCTGTTTCACAATTAATATTCAATTCGTCATTCTATAATTCACTATTGTTCTTTAATTCGCCATTGTATAATTCACCATTATTCTTTAATTCTCCATTTTTTATTCGCTATTCCATAATTCGTGATTAATCCCAATTCGCCATCACTCTAATTCGTCATCACTCTAATTCGTCATCACTCTAATTCGCCATCACTAATTCGTCATCACTCTAATTCGTCATCACTAATTCGCCATCACTGTAATTCGCCTGTTCTGTTTCACAATTAATATTCAATTCGCCATTCTATAATTCACTATTCTTTAATTCGCCATTGTATAATTCACCATTATTCTTTAATTCTCCATTTTTTATTCGCTATTCCATAATTCGTGATTAATCCCAATTCGCCATCACTCTAATTCGTCATCACTCTAATTCGTCATCACTCTAATTCGCCATCACTAATTCGTCATCACTCTAATTCGTCATCACTAATTCGCCATCACT
>JAVTVY010033959.1:0-15415 GCA_036873755.1 Hanleya hanleyi
GGAGGTGCGATGTTCATCGTTTATTTATAGGGTTGTACCTATAGCTCGGAGGTGCGGTGTTGTAGGTCTGTCCACCGGTCCGTAACTACAGCCCGATGGGGAGTTTGCGGTGTTCTATGTCTCTTCATTGGATCGCGTCTATAGCCCAAGTTTTTTTTTTTTTTTTTTTTTGCGGCGTTCTAGTTCGACTGGGATTCCCGACTGGGTTGTGCGCTGATTGGCTAAGACTGTGCGCGTTGAATTGTGGTGTGTGCTGATTGATTGATAGACCCATATTTGCGGTCGACCTACCTATAGCCCGCTGCGGAGTTCTAGGTTGGCTATATCGAAGAAAGCTAAATAGCCCGGTTTAAATATATAACGTTGTAGCCCTGGACAGAAATAAATCGACTAGATTCCGTATCCGCGAAAAATGAGGGTTTAGAATTCCGCACCATCGGACAGAGAAAAGAGAGTTTGAAACGCATAAAAGAAAATCGAAGTTACAGTCGTGTTGTTAGCGAATGTGAAGGCTGTACACAAGATATGTGATCTGCGTGTAATTTATTAATTAATATACCGTTTACTGTATGTGTGTATGTACATAGCCCGTTGTATACCATAAACGATCGATACTATCAGTAACCAGACTATATACGGCTCTGGGATTCGGATCAGCACCGCATAAACTTCACTCGCACTAAACGTACGTACACTGATATCTATTTCTTCTGCACTTACATGGACAGTATATACCCGTTATAGCTTTATAGCTTTATAGCTTTTTTCCTATATTTAACATATTGCCATATCCAGTGGCATTCACACTGATTGCTTCCTGTACCTTACCCCCTGTACCCTGTAGACTGCACCCTTCACACTGCAGCCTGCGCCCTACACCCTGCAGATTGCAGCCTGCACCCTGTAGCCTGCACCCTTTTGGATGTACGCCTCTTTGAGAAACCACAGAGCTTGGAGCTAGGGAATGGGGCAGTTGGGAACTCGGAGCTCGGGGGGAGCTCAGAGCTCTGTAGTTTCCCAAAGAGGCGGACAGAACCGGTTCTGTGTTAGAACCGGCTTTTTACCTTCTACTGTCATATAAAAGTCTTTTATCCTTTCAAATTTTAATTATCCACTAGTATGGCATTTTTGTGGCAAAACAAATACAGGCAATATCTCAAAATCATATCTTTTGCGAAAAGCTCGATTACCAAACCGATTACAGTTAGGCAGTCCAAGAAATATGGCACTGGAGATACAAAAAGTTATAAATGGGCTGTCTCCTGGATATTTAACTGATCTGATTAAAGTGAAAAATTGCCATTATTCTTTTAGATATCAGAATAATGCAAATATACCTGCCATTCACTCCGAAAGGTATTGTAGGCATTCGTTTCGCTGTTTCTCATATATGGAACAGTCTGCCCAATAACATGAGGACCGCGGACTTCTATGCTCAGTTCCGCAGACTTATCCGTAAGTGGGAAGGACCAACATGTAACTGTGTAGTATGTGAATGACTGGCAGCTCGGTAAGCACATCATACCGTTTCTGTCCTGTACATATATTTAATTTCACACTTCGACTATTTAAGTATCACGTATTACCATGCGTACGGACACATCGACTATTTAAGTATCACGTATTACCATGCGTACGTGGTACATGTATTATTTTGTCTATCTAAATATGTAATATAATTGTTATATTTTTATCTATGTTGGTCGATGGGATAGCTTATACAAGCTAATGTTTTATATTTAACTATTGTGCCGAAGTTAAAGAAAGCTTCTTTAATCTTGAATATTATTTTGGACATGCAAATATTCAATAAATTGTTGAGTTTCGATTATAGCAGAGTTTTAAGGACAACACTGTTTATCCCTCGGTCACCTAGTACGAGTTGATCACTTGCACATTTAAAGACATATACTGTCATTTTCTATGTTACAGACTCGACCATTAAATGCACTGATTGTCAATGCAATACATTTGGGTGACAGTATTTGATCTGTGCAGCTCGGTCCAGAGTTTGTGCAGTTCAGTCATTTGATTTTGCACATATATTTCCAGATAATATAAGTTAGTTATCTGTATAGGTTAACTCAGTTGAGATGAAGATCACTCAACGAGCTGGTAGCAAGTTCAAATGTGGGTACTCTCAGTCGGACAAAATCAGTTTCATCGTGAACCTTCCGAATGGACCCATTCTCAGATTTCTTGTATAAAAGTTTGCATTTTCTTGTTCAGTAGGAGAAAATAAAATCGCATCTTTTACGTTCTAACAGTTTCAACATCATCATCCGGTGCCTACTTTTGGTCAGGTACTCTACCAAAACTATTGGCCGGGTACTCTACCAAGATTTTTGGTCAGGTACTCTACCAAAACTATTGGTCAGATACTCTACCAAAACTATTGAAGTGCCCAACAGTTTCCTCCGGTTGGTCCTCAGACTTATGGCTCGGGAATGTTTAATAAAAAACATTACACTTGCCTTTACGTTATGGCCTCAAGACATGACAGTGCTCGAGTTCGTCTTTGGTGATTTCATCCTGCATTGTCATGATTGTTTTGGTGAATAAATCAAAAATTATTTCTTCAGTCTTGGGTACCTCAGCCTCAATCATCGGGACTTCAATTAGCCTGATGCAAGTTTTACGAGTATACTGCTCTTGCTTGTCTAATTGCAGATTCATGTTTTTATCTGTTCATGAAGAGTTTATATATCAAGTGACTTCTCATCAATCTGTTTTTGTATTGGGGGAACGGATTTTCAAGAACTTTGGCATATCAGTCATGTGACTTGAATTTACGGAATTTCCAAAAGGGCAAATGGGCAAGTGGTCCGCCATTGATCCATTTGCTAACATGTCAAGTCACGTTCAAAAGCGGTATCTCCTCTTACATGAACTATATCCCAGAATTTGGTCATTGCCCCGGATATTGCTTCGGCTAGGGCTTTTCTACAGCATTGTCAAGCGCCTTCTGTATTATAGGTTCTAGTGCCTCGACAATATTTGGCGTCATTTTCTCCAAAAAATTCGGACCTGAAAGATTAGTTCTTATCAAGTCCTGGATATTTAATGGTACGTATTTTCTGCCACGGTCTTGTGCAATGTTACTAATGTCTGGTAACGAAGCTTGTTTTCTTTTTCAGAGAACGTGGATTTGCCATGTTTGCAGTAACTGAGTTCAACAAGGGCCGCCCTGTCCCATTTTCGAGAATCGTCCGTGCACTGGCTTCCTTTGTTCGCCATGACACTTTCTGCCATGGCATGAACAGGCAATACACAGAATATTCCACTAATAAATCCGTCCCTTCTTGTGTAAGTACGCTAGTTTTATATTTACGGCGTCATTATGAACACAGTTTACTGTTATATACACATAAATTCGCCGGTCAAGCGACAGCTAATTTTCAACGATCAGTCCTGTCCGGCATCTTGCAAAGAGAAAAAAAAGTCATTAGTGACGCCATCTACTGACAGATCTTGCTGAAATGCGACACCAATCCACATCTTGTGCCCCATATGCTAAATTTTAAAGGAATCCGATGTTTCGAGTTTATCATGTACGAAGACATATATAATATAACGGACAAGAACGAAATGACGGAAGGAACGCTAGTGGCGCCACCTTCAGTTGCTGAAAAAACAATACCAATCGAGGTTTGTTGCAAGGAATGCGTATGCCGAATTTCAGAAGAATCTACCAAAGCGTTTCAAAAGTTATCGCTTGCAGCATGGAAGAATAGAATGAACCCTAGTGGCGCCATCTACTTGAAGGTCTCGCTGATACGCAATACCAATCCACGCCTTATCGCAGGGAACACATATACCGAACTTCGAATGAATCGAGACAGCATTCGGATGGATGGATGGAAGATCGAAACTAAAGTAGCTTCACCTACCGCTTCCCTTGCTGAAACACAATAATAAATGAGATGTTGTGACAAGAGACTCATATGATGAATTTTTGAGAAATGTGATGAAGCGTTGTGATTTTATCGCGTGAAAAGATCACTCGCACGAACGGATGCCAACGCCTTTAATGACGTCACCAACTGACAGCTCTTGCTGAAGCGCAACACAAATTGACATCCTGTGGTAAGAAACTCATATGCCAAGTTTCAGCGGCACCCGATGAAGCATTTTGAGTATATCGCGTGCAAAGACATATATAATTCGCACGGACAAGCATGGAAGAACCGAATGATACCTAGTGGCGCCATCTTCACCCGGATCTTGCTGAAACATATTACCAGTCGACGTCTTCTCACAAGGAATGCATGTGCCGAATTTCAGGGGAATCCGACAGAGCGTTTCGAAGTTATCGTTTGTGAAGAATTCGCAGGGACATCCACAGAAGGTTGGAACGAACCCCAGTGGTGACACCCCCAGGAAGAGATTGCTAAAACGCAATACCGATCGCAAGGTATGCATATGACAAAGTTTGGAGGAATCCGACAACGCGTTTCAAAGTTATCGCTTTCGAAGAATTCACATGGACACAAAAGGACATGAACGGACACGAACGGACATCCACAGAAGGATGGAACCAAATCCAGTGGCGCCACCTTCAGACAGATCTTGTTGGAATGCCACACCAATCGACGTGTTGTCGCACGGATTGCATAAGCCGAATTTCGGAGGAATCCAACAAAGTGTTTCAAAGTTATGGTTTGCGAAGAATTCGAACGGAAGGATAGAGCGAAACCGTTGCGGCGGTGAACAAAAATCCCAAAACAGATGAAAGTCCAATTTCATACGTCAGTTGACGCTGTTTTGCGTTACTTTTGACTCTGAGCGTTAACGATATAAACCTTGGGTAGTTTGTCTGTGCAGAGTTATAGAGATAAATGTTTGGCTTCCCTAACGTAACACATACGGCACATTTTCTATGCTATCCTCGCTTGTCATCCAGATGTATACAACTGGATAACAGATATTGTGCATACATGTATTCGCTGGTGTTGTTCGCGCCATATTAACCCTATCTGCGTTATCTTCGGAACGACAAAACATTGGGAGCTGACACACCGTGACCTTGTAGCTATTTGAGCCTATTTGCAAAACCCCCGGGGCAGAGGATCATGGATAAAGTAAAAATGGCGAACATGTGGGGTATCAGAAGAGTGATGTTTTCGTCATTTTTCTCCAAAATAACTGCTTTTCCGCGAGGAAAAGTGGGTAAAAACTATTTTATTTCACATCAGATTAATATTTACTAATTTATCACGCAGTGTTTGTGGAAAAATTACAAAAATAACAAAATTTGAAAAATCTGACCGAAAAATCGACCAAAAAATGGTGTTTTTGAAAATGACGTCACTGTGACGTCATCAATTTTTTTTACATTTTCTGGTAGGGTATGGTTTAATGCAAGTTAATACAGCACAGATTTGTTAAAATAAGACGCAAGTTAAGTTTGTTTAATTGTGCTCTTGAGGAAATGTTTGTAATGGTCCCTAATCTGGTTTGTCCCAATTGACCTGATCCATTTGTCCTGCTGCAGATAACGGCTCGACACTATGAAAACGACAATTTCATTTACTAGTGCAAGGGACTTCTTTCCAGATTCCGGGACGAACTTGATGTAAAAATATTCCATTTGCCAACAAATCTTTGAGAAAAAAGTACAGTTTGTCTGCAAAAATAATATTATATGCAGATATCTGGGTTATTGCTGAAAAACTCACCTTCAGTACATTTGTAACCCCTCCAGCCAGGCTTGCACACACATTTCGGAGAACCGCTTCCAAGAGAGCCTTCGCATATGCCATTCAATCCACAAACTGGATCTCGAGCAACGTGAAATCCACAGGTAATGTCTTCCGAGTGACACCCGTCCTCTGTACCTTCCTGCAGACCACTCATACCCATGTGGAGATCATACAACTGGGAAAGAAATGATACTACCGGTCAAGAATTCACCATGGTAGGGAATAAGTATCAGCATATTATCTCGCAGGGTATGCAGCGTTCAAGAAGGTATTTCTGCCTGGTTTAAACGAAATGATGAGCAAAATTTTAGCCTTCTAAAGTCTGTCCATTTCAATCAGTCGTCTACTTCGGAGCTTGTCAAAAATCATTAATTAACTCTGTATAAACTTTCTTTCTTGCGACGTGTAGAACAAACTGAAATCTACAAAACGACTACCATTTCTCCGTGATATCGATAATATATCACGCTTGAAATAAATTTGTAATTCTCTCCATATAAAACTCCAGCACAGTTATTTCATGTATCGGGCCGCAGTTACATGGGGAGACGTCATAATGTATTCGTCTTCGAGTATACAAAGTCATTGATGCCGTATAAATTAATAACAGTAGGAGTGTCGCTTGTAGCCCATGACCAGTCAAATTGCCGAGTGATAAGCCGCACACATCTCTATGACTGTACACGGCACTGTTGACCTTTGTGCTAGTGAACCCGAATACATTATGACATCTCCCTATTTAATTGAACCCCGGTACATGAAACAACCGTATGGAGCTAATTACAAAGTTATTTCAAGCATGATATATTTTGTTCAGTTTGTTATACATCCTGCAAAAAAGCAAATTTTATTTCGAGTTAACTATTGATTTTTGACTAGCTCCAAAGTTGACGACTAATTATAATGGACAGACTCTAGTGTATTCATTCGTCGATGTGTACCTCACCATGTTCACTGTTCACATTGGGTCACCGAAACGGGAGAAGGATCTTAAACGATAAGCAATTCATCACTCTTCCCTCAAAGTTGTAGCTGATACCGCTTGCGGTGGATAAAACAATGATTATTCACTTTGGCATAGATAACAGTATAATTGCACTATAGAGTATATAATGTATGTTTGTTATAGATATGTATTTTCCATGTAGCTCACCATAGAAAGGTGTCGGAAATTCTTGATACAGCCATTGAAATCTTGTGTCAGCCCTCCAACAGGATAAGGAGGTGTCGTAAAGGTACCACCCATCTGAAGTAGGGTATTCACATTGAGGAAGCGATTCTCTCCTGGAGTATTACCGGAAACCTCACATGATGACCGGTCCTCTGATGATCCATTCTCGTTCTCAAAGATTTCTGCGCTTTGACAGTTGTCCACAATCAGCCTAATTACCTGCGGACAAAGACGTATAACGTTCCGAATAAATTAGACATGATCAAGAACTCCTCAATGGCAAAGGTCATAATAGTCCCTTAATGTATAGGCGCCAGATCAGTGTTTAGCCGTTGTCCACAACAAAATGTCCGTGTCACAAATCAAAAGATACGTTTACGCCAGGTAGCACCAATAATTTACAACAATCATAAAACGAATATATACCAATGGTTGTATTTTATTCACTGCACTCGCTGATAATTACTGTTTATTCCGCAACATCTCAAAAACATAAACTGACGTCTTTATAAATGTATATGCCCTTTGTATTATGCTGGGATACCAGAAGCTCCTTGGGGTTTTCTCCCGCCGATCACCATATCCTTCTTCTTTATCGACTCATGTGTTAATTTGTTATCAATTTCTCGGCTGGTGAATAAAAAAATTGGCACTATGGACTACATCATTAAAACGATTTCCGGTACAGTGAGCTGATTTCCGGTACAGTGAGTTTCCGGTTCAGTGAGCCAGTGGCATAGACCGTTGAAATTTTGACCTCAATCTTGATACCCGACCAATCGCTTCCCACTAATGCATCCTTTCAGACAAATGAGATTTCAATGATTTCCTGATTTTGTTGTTCCCACTGGCCTTGACCTTTGACCACTTAAAAGATCATTTCAAGCCAAATTTGTCATATTGACCTCTGGCCTTGACTTCAAATTTTTTTCTCGAGACTTCGGATGTTACTCATTTGCAACAAGCTGCAATTGGCCCAGGGGAACATGAGCTTCTGACCTCAATTTTCGTACGCCATATCTGCACGACACCATAGTTATCCTGGGTGAAATTTGATTGCCGACATTTTGTTCAGTTTGTTAAAAGGTCAAGGAAACTAAATAACGAAATTCGGGAGAACGAGGAAGAGAAGGAGAATGAAAACGTGCAATTCCATAGGACTTTGACAGCTATATGTGACGTAGTCCAAAATATACAAGCTTGTTTCTTGCAAGAGAGAAGCTGTCAACAGTTTCCATTGATGACAGCAAGACGTCATGATTTTCTATTGCTAAATTCGGCATCTCTGACTAGTATTCTTGAAGCTACTCTGTCAATCGTGTGTCTGGCGTTCAAATTTCCAGATTACAAAGATCTGGGTCGACATATCGAGGATAGCATTCCAACGTATTCCATCAAACAAAACAGAAACACATAATTCACCAAATTCGAAATGCAGCCTACCTTGCCTTCTGTCGTAATATCAATGCGATGCCATCTACCATCGGCCAAGTTGTGACCGGATAGAGTTAATGTCAGCGTCCCCGTCCCGTGATTAATCCGCAGACGTAGATTACCATCAACAAGCTCCATAGATATAAAGTCTTCTTCCCCATTCTTATCCATGGGACCATTGTAGAAGAGCATCCCGTTAGATGTCTGGGTGATGAATTCCAGACTGGTACGACCAAACTCACACTGGGCCAGAGCAGGGTACAAGGCCCAACCGTTGCCTGAAAAACTATGCTTCGTCTCCTGACATCTTGAGCCATCATATCCTACCAGGCATTTACATCTGTTGTAAACATTGATTGCAACATCCAGTTCACCCATTTGGTTAACCAATACATATACAAACAGAAGAAATAAAACAATGAAGAATCCGAACAGATAGTGTGATATCTCAAACAAAGCAGTTATCATAATGGTTATCATCAAGTTGACCCATTTGATGAACCGATATAAACAGAACAAAATAAACGATAGCCAATCTGAAACAGATCGCGTGATATCTCAAACGAAGCAGTCACCAGAATGGTACCAGAATTGATATCATTTGATTGAATCCCTAAAATTACTGAACAATTTCAATTTTCGGGGATAACGAAATCTGCGATACATTTTCCTCTTGACAACTAATATTGTTAGATTGATGTCATTCGAATTATTCTTCAACGAGAAGTTCAAGTATTATATGTCTAGACAGTGACCGACTCACTTAATTTCTCCCCAGTCATCTACGTTGCACGTTCCTCCATTGAAGCAGAAATGTGGTCTGCATGTGTCAGGGAATTCTGCAGCCTTACACATGCAATCAGCATTACATTCATCGCAGTCAGCCCTGACATATGAATCCACACCCACAAATGATGTCGTGTTTCCGAAGATAACTTTAGGCTGGTTACCGACGATATATTCGTTATAACATCCGTGAATACATATCTCCTTGAAACACTCGTCAATTGGTACCATTCCAATTGTCACCCCCACAATGTTTTCAAGCTGGGCAGATAAACAATAAGAAGATATGACATAATTATGATATGGAAGATGTGATGACGAACTAAAAACCTTCTCTACCCGTCAGATCTGTGGAATGTGAAGCATGAGTATGGCATTAATAATCATTAATAATCACAGTACATTAAGGAACGAGTATTGACCGGCCTGACATTAATATTGTCTAGAGTACATTGAAGAACGAGTTTGATTGCCCGGCCTAACATTATTACTGTTTAGAGTATATTGAAGATCGAGAATAACTGACCGGCCTGACATCAACAGTGATTAGAGAACATTGAAGAACGAGTATGATTTACCGGGCTGACATTAATACTGATTAGAGAACATTGAAGAACGAGTATGATTGACTGGCCTGACATTAAAACTGATTAGAGAACATTGAAGAACGAGTATGATTGACTGGCCTGACATTAACACTGATTAGAGAATTTGAAGAACGAGTTTGATTGACTGGCCTGACATCAACACTGATTAGAGAACATTGAAGAACGAGTATGATTGACTGGCCTGACATTAACACTGATTAGAGAACATTGAAGAACGAATATGATTGACCGGGCTGACATTAATACTGATTAGAGAACATTAAAGAACGAGTATGATTGACTGCCCTGACATTAATACTGATTAGAGAACATTGAAGAACGAGTATAATTTACCGGGCTGACATTAATACTGATTAGAGAACATTGAAGAACGAGTATGATTGACTGGGCTGACATTAATACTGATTAGAGAACATTGAAGAACGAGTATGATTGACTGGGCTGACATTAATACTGATTACAGAACATTGAAGAACGAGTATGATTGACCGGGCTGACATTAATACTGATTAGAGAACATTGAAGAACGAGTATGATTGACTGGGCTGACATTAATACTGATTAGAGAACATTGAAGAACGAGTATGATTGACCGGGCTGATATTAATACTGATTAGAGAACATTGAAGAACGACTTTGATTGACTGGGCTGACATTAACGCTGATTAGAGAACATTGAAGAACGAGTATGATTGACCGGGCTGACATTAATACTGATTAGAGAACATTGAAGAACGAGTATGATTGACTGGGCTGACATTAAATCTGATTAGAGAACATTGAAGAACGAGTATGATTGACCGGGCTGACATTAATACTGATTAGGGAACATTGAAGAACGAGTATGATTGACTGGCCGGACACTAATGCTGTTTAGAGTGCACTGAAGAACGAGATTGACCGGTATGACATTAATAATATTTAGAGTACACTTAAGAACCAGTATACTTGACCGGTGTGACATTAATAATCATTAGAGCACACTGAGGAATGAGCCTGATTGACGGGTCTGACATTAATAATGTTTAGAGTACACTGAAGAACGAATAGGATTGACGGGTCTGACATTAATATTGTTTAGAGTAAACTTAAGAACCAGTATGATTGACCGGTCTGATATTAATAATGTTTAGAATAAACTTAAGAACCAGTATGATTGACCGGTCGGACATTAACAGTGATTAGAGAAATAGAAGAACGATTGTGATCGACCGGTCTGACATCAATAATGTTGGGAGTACATTGAAGAACGAGTATGATTGACTGGCCTGACATTAATAATGTTTAGAGTATACTGAAGAACGACTATGATTGACTGGCCTGGCATTGAAGGGTATCCTCAATGGAATTTTCAAATGACTGAAAACTATGGAAACACATTTCATTTTTTTATTATTTTCTGAAAGAGGAGAAAATAGCCACAGAAAACGCTATTTTGGAAACAGAGTAAACTCAGTGACGCCAGCTAACATGCATCTCTCTCCACATACACATTTCATATTGAGAAGCTTAATGGTTACTGATGCGATCAGAAGAAAATCTGGAATTATAGAATAATTGGAGACAATCGTGGGACTGTTCAGTGGACCACAGAACGTCATGGAGTATTTAAATCAGGATATTTACCGCAAACATGCAGAACTGCAGTACATGGTCGAGTTACGCCTATATGAAAATACACGCGTATGAAAACCCAACAGAATTAATCAAAGTTCACGTTTTAGAGAAAGCCTCAGCCCAAAGTTACTGAGAAAATTTCAAGCTAGTTAAGGTTACAAATTATTCACCACACAGAGTGATATTTTCTTGTAAACAGTAGAAATCCTCGGTTACCCTTCGCATACAGGTAGCACAGTTTGCGATGAAAATGTCAGCAGAGGGAGTATACATTATGCAGTTTCACATGCGTGCACTCTGTAGACTACGATATTTTCCCGGGCGCCCGTCCCATATGTGCCGTATTTTCAGTCTTTGAAAAACAAAGTTGATAGGCATAATGTAACTGTTTAGGGATAAAAATGGTGATAATCGTCGATGTCAACGCTTGTCTTGTCAATGTAAGATTATCATACCTCAGATAATTAGATACAGTGTAGGCTGCTCAACATATACATGTGTATGAATGTAGCGGCACGTGGTGGTGGACGATCCGGAAGATAGCTTTATAAACTCTCGTTTTTTGCGCTAATTTTATATATTGTGGTGATAAAAACAATTATATATCAATAAGAGTGGTGTTGGAAGGCCCACCAATCGTCCAACTGCTTGATATAACGCGGAAATATGGTAAATAAATTAGGGACTTGTTCAGGTTCTTTCCATCTGAATAGCATTGGCCATTATGGATGAGTTCTCTTCATGACGTCATAGGTCAAAGGTTAAGCGTTCGAAGAGAAAACTATGAGAAAACTGAACAAGAGCCCAAGGGGCTTCAATATACGCCCGTATATCTGGAATTACATTGGTCCAAATTAAAAGGTTGTTTAATAGCCTTGATTCCAATTGGTAGCTAGCAATCCAGAGAAAGATCTACAATTTTGTGCTTCTGAGAATGTAACATATATCACATCTAAAATTGAATGATAAACTAAAATGAGCTTAACTCTTGGAAACTAGTTGACCTTGGAGCAAGTAACGAGAGCTCACATATCCCACACTGAAATCGACAATAGTCAAACACAAGAAAATAGTAGTTTTCCTGCAAATGGATTTCTTTCAGACGAGAGAATTTTTCATGAAGGAAGAAGAAAGTGATGAAGTAAACCTTTGTTCTTGAGTTGATAAACAGGTATGTAGTTCATAAAGGACCCCTCTCCCCGTTAAATTAGTAAATGTATGGTTTTTATTTCACAACAGTTTAACTAAATGTACATGTAGCTGTTTCTAACACGGGAGACAACTCCACAGGACACATGCCATATACATGGAGGAGAGAGAACTCTGAATACCCCAACCTATTACACATATAGTCAGCTAAACTTGATTCAGTTTTGGGGGACTATGCCCTTGACCTTTGACAAATTGATGTATGGCTCATCTTCGCCATGCGAGTAAGGTATTTGATACCATTCCATACCTTGAAACTAGAGATATCGCATGAACAACAAATGTTAATGGATGAATGGACAAAACGCAACATCGCATTACATGACCTTGTCTTCGACAGGCATATGAAAATGTGACTTAATGATTTCCTGATTTTGGGGTCACAGTGATCTTGACCTAAATTTTGGTACACAACACATCGTCTTCCGTCAATGTATCAATGGACACACAAAAATCATGATTATTAACAATTTCATGATTTTGGGGTCATAGTTACCTTGACCTTTGACCTTGACCTACATTTTAGTATGTGACACATCATATCGCCCTAATGTATCTACTGACACAAAAAAAAGTTATTTTTAATAATTTCCTGATTTTGGGGTCACAGTGACCTTTGACTTTGACCTAATTTTTGGTATGCGACACTTCATTTTCCCCTATTGAATCCACTCACCAAATATTAGTAATTTTTAATGATAACCTGATTTTTAGGTCACACTGACCTTTGTCCCTGATTCTGGTGTCACAGTGATCTTGACTATTGACCTGGATCTAAATTTTGGTACATGACAAAACGGCTACCAGTAATTTCTCAATGGATTCAAAATGTGACACATTGTGTCCCCCTAATGTATATACTGACACAAAGAAATGTTATTTTTAATAATTTCTTGATTTTTGGGTCACGACCTTCGACATTGACCTATATTTTGGTATGCGACACCTCATTTCCTCCTGTTGAATCCACTCACAAAAAATAGAAATTTTTAATGATTTCCTGATTTTCGGTCACACTGACCTTTGACCTCTGACCTCGACCTACATTTGGTACGACACATCGTTCCGCCCTAGGGAATCCACTCACCAAAAATTAGAACTATAGATAGAAAACTGTCAATGATCAATGATTTCCTGATTTTAGGCAACAGTGACCTTTGACCTCTGACCTTGATCTCAATTTTGGTACGCGACACATCGTCTCCACCTAGCATATCCACTCACAAAAAATTGCAACTGTGAATAGAAAAAGTTCACAGATATAGACCGGATACTAACACTTCAGTGATTTCCTGTTTTTTAGGCCAATGACCTTTGACCTCTGACCTTGACCTTCATTTTGGTACGCGATACATCGTCTCCCCGTAGGGTATCCACTCACCAAAAATTAGAACTGTAGATAGAAAACTGTCCCACATATAGACCGGACACGAGAGACGGACAGACGGACGGACGGTACTACCCACATTTGATACCTTATGTGGTTTTTTCTTAAGTGGTTAACACATGAGTACAGAAGGTCCCAAAGTGGTTACAAAATTCCTTTAGTATAATTTGGTCTAGCGTGGTTTTGTCATGCAAAATTTAAGTGGTTATTCGTCCAAACCATGATCAAGGCTAGGTGGTTATTACCATCCCTGCCTGAAGTGGTTATTCGTCCAAACCATGATCAAGGCTAGGTGGTTATTACCATCCCTGCCTAAAGTGGTCATTCGTCCAAACCATGATCAAGGTTAGGTGGTTATTACCATCCCTGCCTGAAGTGGTTATTCGCCCAAACCATGATCAAGGCTAGGTGGTTATTACCATCCCTGCCTAAAGTGGTTATTCGTCCAAACCATGATCAAGGCTAGGTGGTTATTACCATCCATGCCTGACGTGGTTATTCGTCCAAACCATGATCAAGGCTCGGTGGTTATTACCATCCCTGCCTCAAGTGGTTATTCGTCCAAACCATGATCAAGGCTAGGTGGTTATTACCATCCCTGCCTGAAGTGGTTATTCGTCCAAACCATGATCAAGGCTACCATGATCAAATGACCTATTTGGCAACACATAGAGCAGTGGTTCGCCTCTGTGGGTATTCCCGTTTCATTCACGCCGAAGAAAGTAATTTTTGGACTTTTAGAAACGCGAAATAAACCACTTAACTATGCTATGTCAGTGATAAAATTTTCAATTTACAGGATGAAAGCAGCTAAGAAATTGCCAACTTTCGAAAGTATTCAAAAAGATCTTAAATCAGCATATGAATTAGACAGATATATCAGATATAAAAATTGTGAAAGGCATGTTTTTGATCAATATTGGTCGACACTACATTTATTATTGAAATCCTAGGTATTTTGCAAGAATATGCATACAGATATATATCAATATGGCTGCTTTAATCAATGTTAAATCTAGGAATTGATGACAAATCTGGGGAAAAAACTAGTATATTGTACTATTAATTGATGCTATTGTAAAAATGCGTTCCTCAATTTTGTGATGTTTTCAATGTTTTTGCAGAACAAACCTAAGCTGCGTATGTGTGTTGTCTGTATGCTGTATACATGCTGTATATGTCCTGTCCATTATATGAAAAGCCAAATAAAATATCAATTATAAAAAAAAAAAAAATGATCAAGGCTAGGTGGTTATTACCATCCCTGCCTTTAGTGGTTATTCGTCCAAACCATGATCGAGGCTAGGTGGTTATTACCATCCCTGCCTGAAGTGGCTATTCGTCCAAACCATGATCAAGGCTAGGTGGTTATTACCATCCCTGCCTGAAGTGGTTATTCGTCCAAACCATGATCAAGGCTAGGTGGTTATTACCATCCCTGCCTGAAGTGGTTATTCGTCCAAACCATGATCAAGGCTAGGTGGTTATTACCATCCCTGCC
>JAVTVY010033960.1:0-14421 GCA_036873755.1 Hanleya hanleyi
GTAACATGCATTATCAAGCTTCCGAGGGTTCCCGACGTACAGCTATTCAAGTCAGCCTCGTTCTGATCGAAGGGGATTTCCACGTGCTCCAGTCGGCGGGAGAAAAATTGTTTCTCTGTTACGCAAATTTGGGATTAAATTTATCTGAGACTCAGTGGTTTGTATAACATTTGGTGATACAATTACAATTTGTCCAACAAACGTAACGTTTATTCATTTGTACACAAGGGCAATCATTCGACAACTTACGCAATATTGGCTTACAACAACAACACAATGTTATAGCATAGTCGGGAAATAAATCTCTGGAGCCGATAAAAGCGCACCTCACAATAAATTTAGGCGAGCGGTACGTGCAAACGAAGCCCTGTCTTTCTTTCACTTTCGGTCGAATCCTTCCACATCATCCCAAACACATGGCTACGTACAGGGATCCAAACAGAAATCCACGGGCAGAGAGAACTAGGATACATTCCCCATGACTGGGTACTTTTGCAGTCCACCCTCTGTAGACTGGGCGATTTATTAAATTACCGATTCGCGAAGAGTTATCAGGGGAATTCCCAAACAGAACGAACCGACTGAACGCATTTTCTAAACCCAGGACTGTCGGGGAGACGAGCATACCCCCCCCTCCAAATTTTCTACCTGAATTTACATCGATCTCAGGATCGATCATTTCAGCGGGTAAAAAGTCGGAAATCCGCCAATAGGCGGAAAATTCCCATGCCTGATAGGTGTACATGTTTTTATTGGCAGATAACTTAGACAAAACCGTCAAAATTTGAACAAAAATTAATATTTCATCTCCTAAATAGCACAGGTACATCTTCTAATCATACGAAACATGTGTACCAAGTTTCATAATCATTCAATGACAGCTGACAACTGCAGCAAATTGTGGTGTACAGATGTACATGTGCACTCAGCTAAACGCAAAACTCTATCATTTGTCATAATTTGGAGAAAAATTAATATTTCATCTCAAAAATAGCACAGATACATTCTCTAATCATAAGAAACATGTGTACCAAGTTTTGTAATCATCCAATGAGAGCTGACAACTGCAGCAAACTTACCATGTGCATGTATACATGTAGAGGCCTACATGTACAATTTACCTAAACAGAAAACTCTATCATTTGCTATAATTTGGAGAACAATTAATATTTCTTCTAAAAAATAGCACAGGTACATCCTCTAATCATAAGAAACATGTGTACCAAGTTTCATAATCATCCAATGACAGCTGACAACTGCAACAAACTGTCTAAGTACAGATGTACATGTGCACTTCAGCTAAATGCAGGCCTTCAACTGGTCTCCAGTGGAAATATAGGACAAAATATAGGACTTTTTTCTTAAAAATACAGGACAGATATAGGACATTTTACTGAAAATATAGGACAAATATAGGACAATCTTCAACTTGGCATTAGTTGCACATTAGCAGATTACCTACCTGAAAGAAACAAAGAAGTATGGTACAAGCCATTCTCTGATAACCCACCATATTCATCACGAAAGACTTCATATAGTCAGCGTCGTCTGAGGATGCCATGGTGGGAAATCAGAGCAAGGCTGTGTGACAAGCGAAGTCAACAAACACTGGAAATATACTCATGAAAACCAAGTACAGGGGTCATTAATCGTGGTAATCCCGATTAAAAATTCTCAAAAATGGAGTTTTGGGCGAATTTTCAAATTGAGTTTTCCTATGAAAAATTCAGTTTTGTCATTTTTCTGATATTCTTAAAAATATTAAGTTTAACCCTGGTGTTGTTGTTGTTCACGATCGCTACAGGCATTTGGGAAAGCTGACCGATCTCTTAGGCACTCAGTGATTGGACCACTGTTGGTGCCCAATCCAATGAGTTCTACCTTTATGGAAATTTAGTTTTGTGTAAATTTTTTGGGGGAAGTGGGGGGGGGGGGAAGAAGTGCTTAGCATGTCCTATTGTTGTAAGTTCCTCTGCCCAGTTGCATAATAAAACCACACTGGTGATTCCAAAGAATGGAGAAATACAGACAATACAGCAGCTTCAGTATCTATTCTTTAGTTACATATATTTTAGTGTGTATCATTATTACAATATCGATGAAAAACTTGAATATAATGTTTGAAATATTGAGTTTCATATCTTTTACTATGAAAAAGTCTGAAATATTGAGTTTTATGTCTTTAACCTATGAAAAAGTCTGAAATATTGAGTGTATAGAGATAAATTGCGCGCCAGCGGCGAGCAAAAAAAATGAGTTTATCTCTTCTCGAAAATTGAGTATATTATAAATTTTGGGCTAAATTTGAAAGAGACCCAGGGCAAAAATATAGGAAATATAGGACATTTTTCAGAAATATAGGAAAATATAGGACAACTACAAAAATATAGGACTTATAGGACATAATTGAAGGCCTGTAAATGCAAAACTCTATCATAGGGATTTTAACATTGGAGCACCCCAGGGGTAGTACCCCCAGGTGGCATACCCACCCCCCATATCTTTTTCTATTTTTTTTCCTAATTTTTCTATTTTTTTTTTGAATTTGCTAAACCAAAAACCTTATCATTTCCAGGCAGGGGACACCGACACCGATGACGACATCCTCTTTCCCCCCCTCACAATATCTCCCCTTTACTTCGTAAGGCGAGATAATAAATAACAACTAGAGCCTATGGGCTTTAATGAGATCTGGTAGCTGGGTTATTGGGGGATAAGTTTGCAATGAAATAAACGCACAATTATATATTTAATTTCAAGTTAGACACAGGTGGCACCAGGCAAGAATGTATGTGGCTAAAACGCAATCACAACTTACATCCTGTGACAAGCTTAAGGTATATGAAGGGCCGTTCGCGCCATAAACGCATCCTTTAAACGTTTTAACTTCTTAAACATTTAAAAATTGTAAAGCTTTAAGAAGTTTAAACGTTTGAGCTTCAACCAACCAATCAGATGTTATGAACTGACATGTTCCTGTTAAAAAGCAAACGTTTCCAGTTGTAAATTCGCGACTTCAGACCTTTCCTGTCAAAAGAAAAACTTCGGTCTTTTAAAGGTTTCCGGTTAAAAGGATAACGTTTCCGGTTGTGATCGTCCAATCAGATTTTTTATTTGGGCCGCGTGTATTCCAACGTCTACACCAACACGTGCAAATCTCCTCTGGCAAACGTTTCCGGTATGTAGTGTATTTTAACCAATGAAAACCGTTCTTACAAATTAGGTTTTGGAGAATATCTTTGGCACCGGGACAATTTGCGCAGGACATGATGCACGGTGGGCATGAGGAATACAATATGCGCGAATATTTGTAAGGGTTATTTTGATTGGTTCAAACAGACTACATAGCGGAAACGTTTTGCCAGTGGACAGGTGTTGATGTTGAGGTTTGAACATACGTGGCAGCAATAAAAAAATCTGACTGGACGATCACAACCGGTAACGATTTCCCTTAAACCGGAAACGTTTAAAGGTCTCGAATATTACTACTGGAAACATTTGCCTTTTGACAGGTAACGTCTAAAGTATTGGACGTTACAACAGGAAACGTTTGCTTTTGAACAGGAAAGGTCTTCCAAATGACATCAATTCATGACATCTGATTGGTTGGTGCAAGTTAAACGTTTAAATTTATTAAACGTTTGGCTTTATGGCGCGAACATCCCTTCTTAAAAGGTACCGACATCATGAAGTTGAACTTACCAAAGAAAGGCAGTCCTAGGATAACAGTAACTCCGAAAATGGAAGCCGAAATATAGAATATTATATCACAATGACTTCCATTTTCGGAGTTACTTTTATCGTAGTTTTTGTGAAATTGATCTGTGGAAACAATGAAAGGTAGTCCTATAATGAGGGAAGTTGCACAAGTTACGCTAACCATGTGTTACATGTACCCAATTAATTTCCGTCCAATTAGATACTACAGTAGGTGCTCATCCAACCTTGACTCAATAGCTGAATTTTGCTCTTTATCTTGATACATAATTCCTTCAATACGTCAGTTCGGGATTCCAGATGAACACCATGACCACCATGTTAATTTAACCAGCATAAAGAAAGCAATATGCTACCTTCTTTAACATGGTATTGTTTGTGTTGCGTTGAAACTGCAAACTGACCTGTTGAGAATTCGATGGAAAAAGGGGCCAGTGGAATGAAGCCTAGGCCTAAATTCCCACAGGGGATTAAGGTCAGTTTGTACAGAACATACATGTACCTAGGGGTAAATAAGAGAGATTATACCTAGGGGCAAATATAGATTGATTTAGTGTTATGAGTGAGAAGGGCTGGACATCAAGGTTGATGGTGGTTATGTCACAAGTTAGGATAAGACAAGACATGTATTACACTTTCTGGATATCCCACAGGTTGACTGGTGGAGTACAAGATAGGAAAAGATTATAAGATATGTTACAGCTTGCTCTTGTGAGAAAAGCAAACAGTGGCCTGCAAAGGTGATAATGAGACAATCGTGGCCAGGTTGGCTGCTATGGTAGAGCATCTCTCACATATACACCTAACCAGCTAAACTGTATAATTTTCTCAGCAGAGTCCAAGCTTTGGTAAAGCATGGAGGCTCCATGGGTAAAGTGACGATACCAGTCTGCCATACTTTAGAGCGTATTAATCTCATATTTTGTGGGAAAACAATGAACAGAGTAATATTTAATGCAGATAAAACTCATCTCTGTGGAACTACTTTCATGCAGCGTAAGGCTATCTCGTGAGTCGGTTTGCACTTTTGTCCATTTCCCTACAGCATTCTAAAGAGCCTCTGGCTAACACCAGATCTCAAAAATATCTTTTAAAAATACTTTCCACTGGGATTTTCTTTTCTGACATAGTCTTTTGTTGTAGCAGTGATTTCATACAATTTTAGGACAATCTTTCAAGAGTGTGTGTTTACTCTTTATTGACTTCTGCTGGCAGCGCCAAGCTGCTTTGTTTCTGTAATTATATTCTCCAATTAACATTGTTTGTTCAAAGGGGTGTCATATTCACATTCAGCAAGGTTTGGAGAACATTTTGGTATATGATACTGGCCATCAACTGTATTGCCTATTTAGTAATCAGATCACTTGTGATTCTATGAAAAAAGGTAGTTGAACATGTATCACCCCCTTGCACAGTACCACCAATCATTGTACAGTTTAACACCAGTTACACTGGACATATAGATATTTTACCTAGCACTTATTACTTGCTGACGATGGCCTAACACATCAGAGGATATCATTTCAAACTGATATTTTGTCAACATAATTTGGAACTCACAGCTCTGCCGCCGATGCCCCGTGGACGTTGTTGTTGTCAGTCGGTGATGGAGGGGGTATGGCCATCTGAGTTATTTCACATGATGACAGGGCATCATAGAGGGGCGAGTCCTGAAACAACATTGACAACACAAAACACTTAGATATGGCTAATGTTCAGCTCTATATATAACACACACAAAGGTACAGCTCTATATATAACACACACAAAGGTACATGCAAACTGAACTATGATGGGCCTTCTTCCAACTGCAAAACCTTTTATTAAAACATTCTTCATTTCCAAGAACAACCCGAGGGTGTACCAGACTCTGCCACAATGAGTATCCTTGTAATACATTATTTGTTACCATGATGTAAACTGGATACCTGGCGTATCTGATAATGCGACAAACACAGTGCTGGCAGTTTTGAATGCTACAAATATCTAGCAGCAGGAGTTTCCCCAAAAGCATGATGAGAAAATTGGATTGACCAACAAAAAGCAGTAAAACCACTACAAGTATACTTGTACATGACTTGGCACATCGATACAGCCACTATAAGTATAAGCGTATGAGCTGGCAATCAATGTGATAAGAAAATAATCCTTATACATTCTTTATATGCAAAAGGAATTGTACCCTCACCTCTTCCCAGGCTATACTCTCCAATATCCTGTTCTCCACACCCTGTAAATGCTGTAAATAAACAAATGAAATACTTGAAAGAGAACGGAAAAGAGAGGATGAGCCCACATATGTAATAATACTTCATTACGTAAAACATGTAAAAATTCTAAATAAAATATTTATAAAATAAAATACTTACCCTAATAATATCCTTTGTAAGTTTGCTCTCTGCCCTGATAAAACTCTCTAGCACCTTGTAAAAGTCATAAGCCTTCAACCGGAACGTCTCCAGTATCCATGGAAAAGCAAAATCAGACTCGGCAGAATCCATTGCCTGGGCAGTAGTGTTCCCTGCAATACAAGTATTAAAGTTATTTTCAAAATAATATTGTGTGCCAATTGAAATATTAATCAATTCATTGCCTGCTGCTAATTAAGATATTCTGTTGACAGAATCCAGAATTCTCTGAAAGGACATGCTACAAAGAAAGGACATGCTACAAAGAAAGGACATGCTACAAAGAAAGGACATGCTACAAAGAGCCAAGGGAGATCATAGGGGCAACGCAACCTACTCACTGGGTTGATACACAGGCGTAACCAAACAGTGGATCTCTAATGTTCTAGGTGAGCTGATTTCAGGCAGCGTTGGCAATACATACTGAATCCCTAAGTAGTGCGATATTTTTGTTTCTCTCATCTTGGTTTATGTTTATTTGAGTGTATAACAGCTGTTAATTTAATTCACAGTACTGTGAAAAAAAGACAGGCTTGCCCAGAAACATAAGACATTGAAACTACTTTGTGGACTCTGAAACTGTGATGGGGCGATTGAGTCACAGTTAAACATAGCACACGGTCTGGTGGTCCAAGATCCATCACAATGAATTACAGCACTGATTGTCCGATCACTGTTGACAGTTTGGGGGCAATGGTGAAACTTAGATTGAGTGGATCCTTTGTTTACTCTCCACAAAACTGAGAGACTAGGATTTTAATGTTGTTTTCAACAATTTTTCATTCATATCACAAGGACCGAGATAAAAGTTCCATTTTTTTTCGGCCTGGGGTCGAACCTGGGACCCTCCACAAGAAATACCCTGCATGAGTGAGCATACTATCGCACATGACCCACTGGATAGTACAACTCCTGGAAAATACAACCACTGGACCCCGGATAATACAACCCCTGGAAAGTACAACCACTGGATAGTACAACCCCTGGATAGTACAACCACTGGACCCCTGGATAATACAACCACTGGATAGTACTACCCCTGGATAGTACAACCACTGGGTACTACAACCACTTGATAATACAATCTGGACTCAAACAGCCCATTTGTGTTTGCATTGTTGACATTACAGGGATTCATAGAAGTCGTCTTTTAGGGCCGGTTACCAGTCCTAAAAAAAATTTACACATGAAACTCAATTTCGTGAGACTACCGATTTGGGAAAACTCAATTTCAATGAAGACGAAAACAGAATTTGAGCCAATTAAACTGAATAAGATTTGCATAACTTACGGATCATTGCTGTTTTATTACTATTTACGTGTTGTTGACGGAGAAATTTACGCACAGACGAAGAGGTAAACAACCTGCCATTTTGAGCGAGGTAAATTCCCGCGAGACTGTCACCAGAGATGAATTCAGGGAGTCATTTTCACTATATTTGTTATGCTGTTGGAGAGGATATCCGAGAACAGGATAGTCGCCCTTGACCTTCCCGTTGCCAAGATACAGCAATACAGAAGACACACCCACATTGTTATCACGTGCGTTGAACACTGACTGTTTGCCATAAGTTTGTCGATGTGTCATGACTACTCTTAAAAATTAACTGAAAGTTAATGTATCAACTGAATTAGTTTGAAAATAAGTTCGAAAACAGGAACAACAACACACAGATAGTCGACACTGTCATTTGACGATCTGAAAACGATCTTTCTTTAATGTGCTTGATTCCTTTACTGAGCTTTATTTTTGTTCTGCCTCTACAGTCTAGATGGTGTCATTCCTTTAGCAGGTAGCAAAAGCTGCTCAATTCTGACAGCTATTGTATAGGCTGATCTAGTTGAACAAATGCTATTTTATTGCTTTCTATTTTATTTTGTTGAATTAAATACCCAAGGTGCGTTTTATCAACAGGAAATTTTTGGATTCCACTCCGTCTCTTGCTCCATTTTTAACTGTTACGCTGCTAACTTGTTTAGCATTTGTGCATCTAAAAGTGTTCATTTTTTCTAAATTTACTCCGGTTTTTTTTTAATTATCGTACTTTCTCCCCCCATTTTTTTCTGCTGATTGATAAAATATAAAAATAAAAAGCTCCATTCAAAGGTTGTAAACTTCGCTTACAAAATATCATATATCTTATTGGGTTTTTAACATAATTTTAATAAAAATAATAATTCCAAAACTTGTATCATCACGAATACTGCAGGCCCACATGGTGGGCCCGCAGCACACTACACTGCGGCCACTACGTGTGGCCCCCAGCAGCGAGACAGTTAAGTTCGATGGGAGTTCAAAGAATACTGGATATCTGCTTGGAGTAGAAATTAAAATATTGCCTGGTTGAATTTCATGTGAAAACCCAACAAGGCACAGGTGATGAAATCAAATAGTTTAAAGCCCTTATAAACGAAGGAAATATTCCTTAATATCACATTCAGGTATCAATTATACATGTAGGTAGTATATAAAGCAAACGGTCGTAAAAATTTGATTGAACTCAATTTGCACTGCCAAAAGCACGCTAAAAACTCAATTTGCCAGAAAAAAACTCAATTTGACTATGAACGGTCCTAAACAAAATAACTTCTATAAATCCCTGCATTATTAGTTTCCGGACTGCAATACAATGTGACCTGTTTTCTTCAGGCCCGGCAGAGTGCCGCAACATCTTATCTTCACGTAATTCCCTGCAAGTAACTATAATGGCGGGTGGGATGGGGGGGTTTTCTCACATTTTTTTCCTTTTTGTGTCCCTATAATTGTCCATAAAATAATTCACTGCTACAGATAAATGGCCAATTTAAAACTTGTACATTTGTGAAAATATTAAACTGTTAATATGTGTTTACTACAAGCTCTCCCATACTAAAGTGCCTAATGTTGCTTAAAACGACCAGAAGTATAGCTAGCGTCATCTTTACTTTTAAATTATTAATGTTGACGCATGGCGTTATTTCTGCAAAGATCTTTTTATTACAGGAATTGTCACCCCATTGCCCATGGTACGAATTATATCAGTTTTGTCTATACAGTGTATCGGGCTACTCTATTATACACCATTGATAGCTTTTTCAGGATAAAAGGTTTAGAAAAGAAGTAAAAATACACTTCATTAATGAGTTATCTTATTCGCCAGAAATCACTCAAAATGCATCTCCAGTGATCTGGACCCCAGGAGCTTCCGGGGCCTAGGTGGCCCCTGACCTTAAGTGCTATATAATACTAGCCCCCCCCCCCCCCCCCCCCCAATTGCTTCCGCTGGCCCTGTTCTTTACATACATCCCTCCAATTTCTACCTTGGGTAAGATTTTCTAAAAAGCTGGGTGCAGTGTACTGAACACTGGAAATACAGGAGAGAATACTAAACCAGCAGAGTGCATTAGAAACAAGATTCCTCGGACTGGGTAATGCCATATAATGCAGACCATTTCTAATGTAGAGAGTGACAGCTGATATACACTCACATGAGACCCCGTAAGCAGTCATGACTATCTCAGCTGAGCAAGCCAGTAATGAGCGATGAAAGACATCCTTGTTCAGTAGCGTACTGAAGTCCTTCTGAGACAAACGCTCTTCTTCCTATGTAGAAAATGTATAAATATATACGTGAGAGATAATACAAATATCTCAAATTCCTACAAAAGACTGGCAGACACGTGTCTGATCAGTTACATTTACATCTGTTAAAATTCATATTTACCATTACATTTGAGTAACAGAGAATAAACATTCCCTTGACTTGCATAATTTGGTAAAACCTCAGAGTTAAAAAAGCATTCTGCCAGTTAAATGGATCCTGAAATGTTATCCACATGTACGAATCTGGAACATGGTCACCAGCAGTAGATACAGGCATGCTAGACACCACCTTATGTGTACTCACTGAGTTGAGCAGAGATTCCATGACCCTATAGTACAGTCGCAGAGACATCCTGAAGCGTTGTTCTGCTATAGACTTGTGTTTCTCCCCGGTCACCTCCATGAACTTCTGTGTGAAAATCTCCTGTAACTCTCCTACCCTCTTAATGATCCCATCATCTGGCCTCTTAGAGCAGTTCTGAAAGCACAACATAAATCTCTCCACACAACAGTTCGTAATTACATACAGCTGACACTTTGAGCTTGTTCAGCAAAAACTTTACTGATATTCTTCATTCTGGCTGCTTTCAAAATTTTGATCTCCCGTCTGCATACAATATCTGGGACTGACAATTTCCTATCTCATAAGTGACATATACAACCCCCATATTTACGACATCTGTTACGGAATGTTCCGAAAGAATCACTTTTATCAAATGTGCATCCAAGATATTTTGACCATTACAATGGGATTCCCGACTCACAACTCTGAGAGCGTTTTGTGGTTACAAACATGTATCCTCCCTAGGACATTTACTCATAATATTACAAGAGATTAACACGTTTCTTATTGTTAACTACGTTATTTTTATTGTCACGATACTCCAGAGTTTTACTGCAAAGGCCCGCGTACAAAACCCCTGAGCTGAGCAGGCTGATTTTCCTATTTTCAATTAGAGGGCGGGCATATGTGAATATCACTTCATAATCGAGGGAAAATTCATCTTATAAAAAATGAATATGTTCCTTTTCACTTGTCATTGGTATGTGTGGGTGTACCGTCTTTGCCATTATAGCGAAAAATCTGATATGACAATCATATTCTTGTGAACCAAGTTGGTCGTTCGTACAAGGGTTGCCTGTACCTTGAAGTACACCAGTAGTCCCTCGCTGGGTTGGTCACTGCCATTACTCAGAATCTTCTGTAACTGCTGTACTGTACTCAGAGCTGATCTACAAAACAAAAAAAAATTAAGACCAGACTGAAGATTTGCTTTTTTGTCCATGACACACAACTACAATTTACATGTATGTGTAATATAATAACCAGTGTACATTTATTTCTGTCCATGACACACCAACAGCAATGTGTTCATTCACAGAAATTCAGATTGAATTCCATGACTTTCCATGACCTTTTATGGACAAATTCCATGACCTATTAGAAATTCTCTATGGATAATGGGGGCATCGAGAAAATCAGTTCACAGCCATGATGAGTGAGAAGAGCATTTTCATGGCATTTCTTTTTACAATGATGCAATTTGAGAACAGCCATTTCCTCCTAAATGCATGCTGGGAGTTTAAGAGAATTCCAAGACCAAAGTTACCTCCCCTGATGCACACTTGATCGCATTCGTAGACCACACGCAACATTCTGCAAATAGAACATTTGCTGGTCCAGGAAATTCATCTTTTCGGTGAAAAAAATCAAGAGAAATATTGACCTGGCTGACATTTTCAAGTTCCATTTATTTTTTCCATGACCTCTCACAAAATTCAATGACCAGACACAATTCCATGACTTTCAATGCCTGGAAAATCTATTTTCAAATTCCATGACTTTCCAGGATTTTCCATGACCGCGGGAACCCTGTAGTAATAATCACGAATAGTATACAATTTATACACAAGATTCGAATAACAGCGAGACATAAACACAAGAATTCAAATGATTTCGTACCGTGGGCCTTGCAAATAAAATTTCATGTTCTCAAGTCCCCCCAGTCTATTAAACCCTCTCACCCCAAATATTATACACAGAATGAGAGAGACATTGGACATACATAGTCTGACCAGTACTAATTATGTGTACTAAGTTGGCTTGATGAAGTGCCTGATTCAAAGAGAGAGAGTGATATATAAATACCTGATAGGTGTCATATGGACATCTGGGTTCAATGTTTTAGACGGTGATCTGGAAGAGATGACAGGGGTAAATGAGTGAGTGAATAGTATTTAACGTCGCTTTGAACACTATCATGGTATATCATGATGTTTGAGTCCTGTTTCTTTTCACACCCGGGAACCACACAGGTAAGGTCCTATCCCTTTTTACACCTGGGAACTCCATGGGTGGCCCAGTTAGTCGCCTCTTATGACAAGCTGTCTGAGAAGCTGAGGCCTATTCTTACCATAACCTGGGGTGTGCACCATGACATCCCCGGACAAACCTGGAGATGACAGGGAGAAAGACTGATATGGATGTATTTGTATTTGGTTCCTATTACTCCATTTCTACTTTTATGCTAAATGGCTTTCTACCACAGAGAGCCTGGCAATAATAACATTTTAACAAGTTCCTCGGTTTCGGTAAGGCTCACTAAAAAGAAATTGTTTATTGTCCCTGTGTGCATCAGACATTTAGGCTCGCATCCACAGAAATGTTTGCTCAACATTTTTATTATTTGCTGAAATATCAGATCCTGGCAATGAATGTCGATATTCTGAGGTCTATTTCTTCCTCAGCTGTCTCCACGATGATCGAAATATAAAGTTACAAGAGCACAAGTGAAGAATGATCAGAATGACATGTTCAGAGGGAATAAGTGCTGTATTTCCAATCTGAGTTTACTATAAAAAAAATTAATAAAAAGCAAAACAAGAGCCCAAAGGGCTTCAATATACGCCCGTATATCTGGAATTACATTGGTCCAAATTTCAAGGTTGTTTAATCGCCTTGATTCCAATTGGAAGCTAGCAATCCGGAAAAAGGTCTACAATTTTGTGCTTCTGAGAATGTAACATATCACATCTAAAATTGAATGATAAACTAAAATGAGCTTAACTCTTGGAAACTAGGTGACCTTGGAGCAAGAACCGAGAGCTCACATATCCCACAATGAAATCGACAATAGTCAAACACAAGAAAATAGTACTTGAGTTGATAAACGGGTATGAAGTTCATAAAGGACCCCTCTCCACGTTAAACTAGTAAATGTATGGTTTCTATTTCACAAGGGAGACAACTCCACAGGACAAATGCCATATACATGTAGGGGAGAGAACTCTGAATATTCCAACCTAACACATATAGTCAGCTAAACTTGATTCAATTCTGGGGGACTGTGACCTTGACATTTGACAAATTGATGTATGTCTCCTCTTCGCCATGCGAGTAAGGTATCTGATACCATTCCATACCTTGAAACTAGAGATATCGCACGGATGAATGGACAGAACGCAACATCGCATTACATGACCTCGTCTTCGACAGGCATATGAAAATGTGACTTAATGATTTCCTGATTTTGGAGTCACAGTGACCTTGACCTTTGACCTTGACCTAAACTTTGGTGCATGACACATCGCCTTCCGTCAATGTATCAATGCACACAAAAAAATCACGATTTTTATGAATTTCATGATTTTGGGGGTCACCGTGACCTTGATATTCGGCCTTGACCTACATTTTGGTACGTGACACATCATGTCCCCGTAATGTATCTACTTTTCAAAGATTTCTTGATTCTGGAGTCACAGTGACCTTGACCTAAATTTTGGTACATGACAAACCATCTCCCCGTAATTTCTCAATGGACACAAAAAATCAAGATTTTTAACAATTTCACGATTTTGAGGTCACAGTGACCTTGACATTTGACCTTGACCTACATTTTAATATGTGACACATTTGAGTCCCCCTAATGTATCTACTGACACAAAAAAATGTTATTTTTAATAATTTCCTGATTTTTGGGTCACAATGACCTTTGACCTTCGACCTTGACCTATATTTTGATATGCAACACTTCATTTCCCCCTATTGAATCCACTCACAAAAAATTAGAAATTTATGATTTCCTGATTTTTCATTCACACTGACCTTTGACCTCTGATCTCGACCTACATTTGGCATGCAACACATCGTTTCCCCCTAGGGCATCCACTCGCCAAAAATTAGAACTGTAGATGGAAAACTATCAATGATCAATGATTTCCTGATTTTTAGGCAACAGACATTTGATCTCTGACCTCGACCTGAATTTCGGTACGCGACACATCGTCTCCACCTGATGTATCCATTCACAAAAAATTGCAACTGTGGATAGAAAACATCCAGAGATAGACCGGACACGAACACTTCACTGATTTCCTGTTTTTCAGGCCAGTGACCTTTGACCTCTGACCGTGACCTTCATTTTTGTATGCGACACATCGTCTCTCCGTAGGGTATCCACTCACCAAAAATTGGAACTGTAAATAGAAAACTGTTCCAGATATAGACCGGACACGGGGGACGGACAGACGGACGGACGGATGGACGGACAGACGGACGGAAACCGCCATCACATAATACGTCCGCCTTTTTGGCGGGCATATAAAAAGGGGTGACAAACAATCATCATTTTAGTGGGACTAATAACCATCTTAGGTTGTACTCACGTCTGTGACTGACAGTATATAGGTAAAAGATGTGCATCGTGCTGTAGA